>OX439134.1:11440550-11585550 GCA_949318235.1 Ecdyonurus torrentis | reverse complement strand
TGGAAATATACTAATAATAAAAAGAAATCGACAAAAATGAACTGAACTTTTTGCTTAGAGATGTTTTGATATACTGTATTTAGATATATTTTTGCCATTTTGATTTGATATTTTTGGTAGATATGGAGTACTATCATCAGAATGTAAATTCAGGAAGCGTAAATTTAAGCCTCATATATGCGTTAAAATTAATTTTAACAAAATGTTTTCCTTATTCTAATGGTGACTTTTTTTTTTTTTTTAAATTTATTTTTCTAATATAATTCTTCAAAACATTTTTCAAGTTAAATCTAATCAATTCAACAATATAAAAACATGCGCAATTTATTAATTAACAATTTATTAAAGTTAATTATATTCAATTTATATTCATTACTAAGAAGTAAATTCTTAATATAAACAAATATATACTGGAGTTTGGAAATACGATCTCAAGAGACATCTGAAGAGCAGGATCGTTTAGAATGTATACTTTTTGAATTTATTTGTAGTGAGAGGATTATTGTTGTGTTATTTTTAATTTACTTTCATGTTTAATAGAGGTAGCTAATATGTGTAAGATATAACTTCTATAGAAGATCACTGAATGCATGTTCTATATGAAATAATGAGACGAAAATAATTGAAAAGTTGTAATGTTACTGCAAATTACTATAAACGTGCCTCACTAAATAAAAAAAAATCTAAAATAATTCAACAAATTGTAATTCTTGAAATAAGATATTCAATTAAAATCAACTAATGATTTTTTTTTAATTATAATTTTTACTTTTGTTATTTAAAACAAAGTGCTTATTATTATTATTATAAATTTATCTCAGCCTCCACATGGATGAGTGTGGCATGCTTTCTTCTAACACTGAGGACTCTCCCTGGGGACTTTCATTATTATTATTATTTTAGTTTTTGTCAATTTAGTGGCATCTATAAAAATGTAAAATTGTTATTGAAATAGGTGAAAATTCAGTAAATTCATTTCATACTGAGAATTGTTTTAGCTCAGAGATAGATAATTTTACAAATATTACCTGTTTCCCTTTGCAATAAAGATAGTGTTTTGTTTTTTGTCAATCCTTTCCAATCAAAATTTGGATCATTAAAAAATATTTTTGTTTTTTTTATATTACTCAGGATTTATGATAGATCTATAAAATGAGTGCGTGTGTGTGTGTGTGTGAGAGAGAGAGAGAGAAAGAGAGAAGCTAAGCGAAAATGATGTGAAATTTCTTGGCTTCCAAATTTACATCGTATCTGAACACTATTTACGTATCTTATTATTATAAAATAAAATACGATATTTTACATGTTCTTAATCTATATTATAAAGGAGTTAGGTCATATATATAGTCTTTTTAACACCCTCTTCCACCCTCTTTTTCTCTCTCTCCCTCTCTCTTACTCCGGTAATTTGCGGCCAAGAGTATAATGGATGACTCTCTATGCTGAAAACCCATAACAGATAGCTTCTTGTGTGTTCATTGTATCTTATATTATAGTGGGCTATATCGTTTATTAATTACCAAAAACTCTACTACTTCTACTATATAATATAGAACCTTCTAAAAACCAAAATTTTACCCCCTTATTTTCTTTACGTTATATACGAAATTCTGTTAAATAATTTAAGAAATTATAGCAATACAGTTCAAGTTATATATATATATATATATATATATATATATATATATATATATATATATATATATATATATATATATATATATATATATATATATATATATATATATATATATATAAAGAACCCTCTTTCTCTCTGTATTTTCTATATATGGTCAAATTTATATATTTTAAGTTCAAAAAGTTTAAAATTTATTAACAATTGTGGTTGTTACAAATCTTCATTTAATTCTAATATGTTTTAAGAGTAATAAAATTACAATTTTGAATAAAGATTAACTTTATTAACTATTTATATATTATTAACTGTAATGTATTATATTATGTATTTTTGATATAAATTTGAGTATAATTTATAATTAATGAGTATTTTATTAATGAATAATGTAAACCTATTATAATGAATGAAAATATATACAATTTTAAGCAAGGCTTAGAAATCATAAACGTATACATACATTAGGAAGACGGTTTTCATAAAAGTGTACTTCCATTAAGGGAGTTTTCAAGTTTTTTATTTTTATTTTTTATTTTTTTATATTTTTTTTTTATAAATTTTACAAATATTTATTTTGTTATCATTTATTTTATTATAATGTGATTATATCTCTATTACAAAGAATTTTATTTCTTAGATTTAATTACAAATACACCAAAACTTTATTGCAAAAAATAAAAAATGAAATAAATAAATAATAATAATACCAGGAAAAATTAATCCTCAAAAAAAAGTCAGTTGTGTCGTATGAATTTCGTAATTACGACTCACGAGATAATGTATTATCTACGCAATACCGCTATATTTGCGTATCTATTGTCAAAAAATTATAGCTAAAAAAATACTAATTCGTATTGAAAAAAAGGTACTTGTTCCGTTTGATTTGAAAATAAAGAAAGCATGCCCTCTCTTTGTAATCACAATGATTTGTGTTTTTAAAAATAAATAATATTTAGGTATCTCTGCATCCTTTTTTTTTTTTTTTTTTTTCTATTAAACAAAAAATACATAAAAATTGAGCAAAGTTTGCAACTAAACAGAGAACTTAAAAATTACATATTTTTGAACTCATAATAGGAAAATAACACACATAATAATATTTTAATTTGAAAATCGGGTACAAAATATAGAAATTTGTAAATATTTCACTTTATTTTAATATGTGAGTGTTATTGTAGCGCCGGCATTTTTTACGGGGAGGATAAAAATACTGTTTTTTTTTTTAATTTATTGCTATCTGATTATAGTATTAGAAAAAAATATTCAATCAATATTTTAGCTCGCAAACAAAGTTTTTTTTTTTTTTTTTCTTATTTGATCTTGAACAATAAACGTTGATTGCAGCCTAAAAAGAAACCTAATCAAGTATTTCATTAAAATTATACAATATCTATGTAATATAAAATAACAATTCTTCCCTACCCTCCCCCTATATTCTTGTCATACCATTAATTCTTATTGTTCTTTATAATTAATTAGTTAAAAGAAATATATTTTCCCTTAGAGTATCGTTTGAATAAAAAAAATATATACTATCCCTTAATTTTAAAAACTTTTTTTTTCTAACATCAAGCAATAAAAATATATTCTCAATTTTTAAGAATAAATTTAAAGTGAAAAAATTGACTTTTAAATAATAAAAAAACAAAGAAGCTATTCATGCAAATACCCCATAGCTTTCTCTCTCTCTCTCTCTCTCTCTCTCTCTTCTTTTCTTTTTTTTTTCCAGCAATCAAACTTTTTTCATATTATAGAAACTTATTCAATTTTTTTCTGCATAAACGATATCCAAGAGGGTTAAAAAAAATATGAGTGTTATTTTTTCTTTCTCTCCCTATTCTTTTTTTCGTTTTTGTTCTATTAAAAATTGGCTATTAAAGGTGTTATTAAGCCATAATCAATAATAAGAATATTATAGTATATTATAACAAGGAAAAAATATATATAATATAAGAATATATTATAAAATATGTAGATTAGATAGATTTAAAAAATTCTTATTACTACTGAAAACCTATTGAAACCTTATATTCTCTCTCTCTCTCTCTCTCTCTCTCTCTCTCTCTCTCTCTCATCTTGTTTTAACCAATTTGCATATAGAAAAGAACTATACCATTAATAAAAATTGGTAAGGGTTACTTTCTCCCTTTTTTATATTTAAAAAAATTTATCTTTAAGAATTTTAATATACAAAAATTTGAAGGTAAAGCAGAAAAAAATAAGCAAATGACCGAAAGAGGAAAAAAAATAGATAATATTTTTTTCTCATTATTATTTTTTATATATATAAAAAAGAAGGAACAAAAAATAAAAGGGAGATATGCAAATTATATATCTTCAGAGATGATTGGAGTTATAAAACTTTTAGAGGGTTAGAGGAATAATAAAAAGACATCAAATTTTAAAAATACGTTGTTAATCATTTGAATATTTTTTTTTCCTGTCATCATTTTTTTTTCAAAGTTTAATTCTTTTTTTGCTTGCATCACCAAATTTTGTAGTATTAATTATTTTAATAATTTTTTATCTGTCATATTTATAAAAAAGAAGAAGAAGAAGAAGAGAAAAAGTCAGAAATTAAAATTATCAATATTACTAAAACAACATTAAAAATAATTAATAATAAATAAATAAACTTTTACCAAATAAAATCTCGTTCAGTTCCTTATATAATTTAATTCCTTACTAGTAAATTAAATAACTGACGATATGCAATAAAATTTGTTTCAGTATTTCATTTTTACAGAAAAAAAGAAACAATGAGAGTTTGTTTAACTACAATGCAGTACAGCAAAGTTTCTGTTAAAGGCGTAGAACAACTTGAACAAAAAAAACTTGCCTAATATCCAAGGTTTATATATCCTAACATTTTGGAGAAGGTAAGTTGGTATGAAGAAAGCAATAATAGATCAATTTAATAAATAAAGGTGTGCTTAGCATATAAATAGTTTTATTTTTTATACTCATTCTTTATTTTATTATAATTATAATTATTCTACTTTTTTAAATTTTTTTCAATTTTTTTTAAAAGGTTACGTTTCAATCGCCGTATTATGCTTTTAGTAAAGCCACTATGTCATAGGTATTAGAAGTTTATTTTGAATTACTCCTTACCGCACATTCAAAAAAATAAATATATTATTATTATGTAGTTTCAGTGCTTTGAAAGAACTGAAAAATTAAGGTATGTTAAAAAATGTATCAAAAACTTTTTTTTGTGCCCAGACATATGTGTTATTAATTTTGTTTTTCAAAAAATTGATCTCTTAAGTCTTACCAATATTACATTCAACAACAATACTCATGTTTCATTTATTACCGGTTAAAAACTAAAACAAAATACGTCAAATTTAACAAAACTCAAAGATACATAAAAAAGCAGCCATACATACACTCCTCAAATTACGCGTAAAATAAGACAAAAATATATAAAACAAGGAAAAAAAATTTAAATCGATATTATTATGTTCTTATTATAAAAAAGGTTTCATATTAATATAAAAAATGTCATAGAAAAGTAAAATAAATTGTATTTTTTATTATGATCTTATTTTCATATTATATAACTTAAGATATATTATACCCTCTTTTATATCAATATTTTATAATGTTTCGGTTCATTTAAATTAAGCAATATTCAAGGATTATTTTGATAGTTCAATTTAAAACGTTAAGATATGTAAAATATCCAACCTTTTATTTTTTTTTTCTCGCTCCCTCTCACTTTTTTTTCTCTCTCTTTCTTTCCTATATGTTTCCTATATTCATTCGGTACTATGAGTTTCACTTAATTTTAAAAATGATACCCATTTTTTACGTTTAATGAAACGATATAATGAATGAGTATAGGGGGGGTTAAAAAAAAAAGTAAAGGCTTTTTTTTTTCCTGTAGAAATTTTTTTTTATGTGATATTTTTTTCTTCAATTCTATATATTTTAAACTTTCTTTATCGTTGTGAACAAATTACTTTTTTTATACAAATTTGAATAGATTTGGTAGAATAAAAATTGTGTTTTATAATAATAAAATATATAATATGTAGAATACATGTAGAATTTTTTTTTTTTTTTTTTTTTTTTTTTTTTTTTTTTTTTTTAGAAAATGATACATACGTATGTGACAAAATCAGATTTTTCAAAAATACAAAAATAAAAGCATAATATATATTATGATATTAGAACATTTGTGTATGGTGATTAATGTGCATATTCTTACTACCAAGTATTGTAGATTAATGATATTTTTGTAGTAATTTGAATTGTTTTAAAAATTAATGAGATGCGAATATAAATATAACTTTATAGAGTTCCGTAAAATTACTAAAAATTTGTAATAGCTTTCGAGGCAAGAAATATATGATGAAATCTCATATAAAAAGCGTTTCTCTCTCTCTCTCTCTCTTGCACCACAATATTCTGGATCCTATAAAAAACAAAATTAATCCAATATCCAACTCTATATAATAATAAAGCAGTAACATCAAAACATCACTCCAAAATCTATTATTATCATCTTTATCATTACAACACAGCTAAAATATACGATCTTCTTTTCCGCACATATTAAATATTATGTATAGTAAAAATTAATTAATTAAAAGTTTAAAAATTTGAGCATACGTAGACGTCTTATGTTAATTCAAATTACTTCGCCCCCCCCCCCTCTCTCTCTCTCTCTCTCTCTCTCTCTCTCTCTCTCTCTCTCTCTCTCTCTCTCTCTCTCTCTCTCTCTCTCTCTCTCTCTCTCTTAATTGATGGTCATGATTTTGAAAATTTTAGCAGATATAGCTATTTTAAAATAGACCTTTTAAAAAAAGTAGGAGGATAACTTTTTTTTTAACATTTTAAATATACGAGCCTGTTAATTACAATCCATGAAATTTATTTAATCAGGTGGTTTTAATAATAGATTTAAGCTTTTGCTTTGACGACATATGTGAGCAGATAATTTAAAAAAAAAACACATTATTTTGTTAATTTGTATTGGTTAGCTGTTGACACCTGAGAAAAAAATTATGAATTCATATTGGTTTCTCTATAATCGGGCAAAAATGATGTTTGTCTAATGCTGGTTAATTTCTGAACTCAAGCTAGCGCTGCTGAAATATATAAAAACAATTTACGACACTCAAATTTTAAAGTTTACACTGATAAAAGATATAATAACTGCACGTTTTTATGCTATGTTTAAAATATTAAAATTTGCATATCTGCATTATTCGTCACTAAACGGGTAATTTAAAATAAATATAAAATTTATTAGTAATTTCAGTTAATTTTAAATTTCAAAAATTCATTTATTTAAATTATGCATCTTAAATTAAATTCAGAAAATAATATATATTAATAAATAAACTCCCTTTTTATAATTGTTTAGCATAATAAAATAATTAGATACTATAAAAAGTGAAATAAAATTACAATAGTTATAACTATAATAATTTTAATTCTATATTATATAATAAATTTCTAATAAATTAGACACAAATTTTCTTTATAGAACTAATTAGAAAAAATATAATAAAATTATAGAGAGAATTTTTTTTAATCTCTAAAACAAGATAATTTAATTTTTTTATTTTTTTCTGTTTTCTTTTTTAATTAAATTTTATTTTCATATACAAATAATACCCTTATACTTATAAATTTTATTGTTTATTATACTCGCATTTTTTTAATTATATAAAATTTAATTTCTTTGTATATTTTAATATAATATTTTTTTATATAATATAAAATTGTGCTATTTCTGTAAAAATTTCTTAGCATACAAATTTTAATATTAAATAAAAAAAAAAGGGTTTAGAACATAGAAAGAAAACTTTCTTTTGCGTCTCAAATATATAGAATAAATAAAAAGTTTTATTAATATGCTTTCTGGTGTTCTACTAAAAGATTGATTATTTATTAATATGCAAAAATTCTTACGTTTAAGACATTCATATATTTGTAATATACATCATTATGGATTTTATTTTATGGAGATATAAAATTTATTTAGTATCAAAACAGAACTTTCTAAAATATAATAGAAGACTTGCAAAAGTAGGTTTAGTGATAAAATAAACAAACTCACGACCCAACAATACTAACAAAGTGCTAGCAGATGATTTGGTGTTCTTGTCTACATTTAACATGCTTTCTTATGGAGCAATGAAGCAGCTATAACTTGAGTTAGAATTATTTTTCAGAGCTGATATTTTTACTGTAGCTTACCGAGCCTCAAAGCTTTTGTTTTCCTAGATTTGAAGTTAATTGGGAGAAAAAAATAATTTTTAACCAAATCACTTAAAATCCAGGAAAACAAAAGCTTATAGGCTCAGTAAGCTACAGTAAAAATTTAAGCTCTGAAAAATAATTCTAACTTGAGTTATAGCTGCTTCATTGCCCCATAAGAAAGCATGTTAAATGTAGACAGGAACACCAAATCATCTGCTAGCACTTTGTTAGTATTGTTGGGCTGTCAGTTTGTTTACTTTCTCACTAAACCTACTTTTGCAACGTCTTCTATTGTCTAAATAATTATGTTGCAAAACATAACTACCCTAATTGCTATAGAATAAAATTTCAACTGTGCTATTATGAAGTACTTAAAGCCATAGACCACATAAAACAACATGTGATTTTTATAATAAATAAACACAAAATGGGATCTTCAAAACTGATGACAATTTTTACCAGAACGCTAATGTAGCCCCACAATTTGTAGCAATTTGCGTGACCATTTATGTTTCTGACGTCAGAAACATGCCAAAATTTATAAAAACATGTTGTGCGGGTTGCATAAATCGAAATTTTCTGATCACTGCTACGGAGCTACAGTTGGGTTTTGAGACAAACTAAAGGTATTTATGTAAGTTCAATTAAGTGTTTTGTGATATAAATGCTTATGTTTTCTTCTGGTCTATTCCTTTTATATGCTGAAATAATTATCAAGTATTTACCCATGTCCACATTTGAGAAATCAAACTAGTAAAGATTTATAATATTTTAAATTGTGGTATTTATAAAACTTTTTGTACATTGTTTCGAAACATTCAAATGCTTTTATATGCTGTACATTAAATTAGAATGTCTAATATTGTCCACAATTTGATGCTGGACATTCAGCATTGAAAATGTTTACTCACTACTAGTGCATGGGTATTTTCTACTAGCTAAATAATATACTCTAATGTTTACAGAGAACTTATGTTTCATTTGTTTTTATAAGTGTTCGATTCTGCACAAATAATTATTAAATAAACTTATAATTGTAATTTGAAATGTAGTGTGAACTACTTTTTTTTTTTTTTTTTTTTTTTACGTATGTATCGCTTAAAACAAGTATTATTAAAACTTAATTTAAAGTGAAAATTTTTTAAATTGTTTTGATAAAGGCTATCTATAATTTTAAGTCAAAATGTAATAAATTAAGGAGAGAAAGAATCTCTCTCTCTCTCTCTCTCTCTCTCTCTCTCTCTCTCTCTCTCTCTCTCTCTCTCTCTCTCTCTCTCTCTCTCTCTGTACAAATTTACGTAATATTTAAAACGACTTTCTTACTTTAACACACATATACAAAAGCACTAAAAACGTAAAAAAAAACATCCACACAAAATTGCATTATCTTAGAGCTTTTAGGCACTTTTGTATTTTGTATATAACATTTAGGAAAAAAAATAACAATAGCTTTTATCGTTTCAAATTATCACATCATTTTACTACCTTTAGTTTTTAAAACAAACAAAAAAAAAATTAGACAAATTTTCTTTTTCTTTTGTTACTTTCATATGTGTATAAAAAAAAGTGTTTTGTTGTGTTTCTGTCATTATTAAAAACTTTTTATAATATCTTTTTCTAACTGAAAAAAAAACTGCTTGACAAATTAAAACAATACAAAAATAATGTATAATACAATTTAAAAATATATATATATAAAACAAAATATATATGCGGGTCATTATATATAAAAGAGACATATAATATAAAAGATATAGAAATTATAAAATATAACAAAAACAAAAAAATAAAGTAGAAATAAAAAAAAAAGAAAAAATAAATATTATAATATTATATAGGAGAGAACAAAAATATATAGATACGACTTTCAACTACAAAAAAAAAGTTATAAGGGAGAGATGTTGTCATTTTATATATGATGGAAATGAAGGTAGGAATCAGAAGGCGTGAAATACAGAGAGAGAGAGAGAGAGAGAGAGAGAGAGAGAGAGAGAGAGAGAGAGAGAGAGAGAGAGAGAGAGAGAGAGAGGAGCTTTTACTTTTTCCTCCCCCTTCCCCTATACCTTGTACTTTGTGTGTGTGTGTATATATATATATATATATATATATATATATATATATATATATATATATATAATTTTTTTTATATATATTTATTTTAACTTTTGCTTGATATAAACGACAATGAAAGAGAGACAGAAAACATTATTTCATGCATACCTTAGGTAATTTCACGCTTATGACTATCTGATATGATGATAACTTTGTTGTTATATATATATATATATATATATATATATATATATATATATATATATATATATATATATATATATATATATATATATATATATATATATATATATATATATATATATATATGTATATATATATATATATATATATATATATATATATTCTTTCTCTCTCAGTCATTTTCTCCCTACCACTATAATATGTGATGTTTCAAATTCTACTGATACACACATTTTTTTTTAAAAGAAAAATTATATATTTGAATTCTTTTTAAATTTATGTACAAGAAAACGGATGGGTTTTAGCAAGAAATTTAATTTAATATAGGTGAAAATTTCATGCCTAAAAATATTTTAATTCATATAATTATATAAAACAGTACGTAGCTAGTATACTTTTGAAGAAAAAAGAAAAACGTAACATTAAAGTAAAGTTAAACTCAAATTTGTTTTCATTTTAATTTTTTTTAATCATTTTGTACGGAAAATCTAAGTTGAAAAAAAAAATCACTTGCAGCATAAAACAAATATAATATATAAAAAAAGTTTGACTGAAATAAATTCAGAATCACCTATGGCGTGATTTTTTTTATAAAAGTGGTATCAAAATAATATAACTACATAGATAATAGATATACTTTTGAAATAAGGTTTAAGTTCCTTCACCCATTTTTGTGTATTTCACAATTCTACTATGTTTCTATTACGTTTTATGTAAAAATAGATAGAACAAATCTCTCTTACTTTTCTTTTCTTTCCTTTCCTTTCCTTTTTTTTTTTTTTAAGAGAAATGTTTTTTGGAAACGATAATATTTAAAAATACATATGTTTCTCTAATTGTCTTTTCTCACTATATTTGTGTTCATTGAGTTTACTGCGTTTATTGAAGCAATAAGTTTGATTCCAAGGAATTGTCATTATAAATCAATCATAATTAATTTTTTTAGGCTTATACATACAGAATATTGGTATACACATTGTAAAGTACTTAAAATTACACATATTTCTACAAATATTTTAAATTTTAACTAAAAAGCTATATTTACTTAATTTAATAATACTAAATAAGTTTATATATATTTTAAGGTAGCTTATTTTTATACAAGATGTTTAATTAATATTTTAACGAAATAATTTTATTATATATGTGAGAATTTCAACACATGGAAGGTCCTTCTACAAGTAAAACTAGATTAATTAATATATATCTTCTAATCCTAATAACTTTAGCTTATATATATAATATTATATATATATACGTAAAGTAGACTATACCCTTCATATCTATATATATATATATATGTTACAATACAAAAGTAGCGTTAGAGAATAAAGGATTATGGTTTGCCGGACATGTCTTCTAGGATTATAAACATAACAATATTAAATTTATTATCGTATACGATATTATTTAGACAAAAGTATACGCAATACAAAATGTTAAGTTGATTGTAAAGGCAAACAAGTAGAGAAATGTGGATACTAAATTGTACTAAATCGTGATCTATTTTGAAACTAAATAGCCGAAATAACTTTTAAAAATCGCATTCATCTGTGTACTTTTTTTTTTTAAAGACTATATGCTGTAAATAATTAGACCAATAGTTGGTATCAAACCTCATTAATCCCAATGGAAACTTATTATAAATTATTTGCAATGAATATTATATTTATTTATGTAGTTATTTGTATTTGTAATATTTATAAATTAGATATTAACGACTCCGGTCAAATCAAAGTTGATATTTAGGTAAAAAGTAAGTAATACCTTTCGGTGTAGGCCAGGATTAAACCTTTTCAGTATGGGCTTTAATGTATGATCTGAGGCTTACCAGACCTCAGGCTCAACCCGTTATCACACTCTTCTGAGCTCGACTAACAGATCTGTGCAACCCGGACCACTGACTCTCGGAAAACCAAGAGTTGACAGCACTCGCGTTAGCAAGTACATAGTGGTCAAACTGCCAGCACAGCCACGCCACCAGTCTTTGTACGGTTTCACCCATCCAAGTACTGACCACGCTCGACGTTGCTCAACCTCGGGGATCCAACAGGAACCGGTTCAGACAACGTGATGACTGTGCCGACTGTGTGATATTTAGGTATGTTAGAATATTAGACAAGTTTTTTTGTACAGGGTGTTCTACGCCTTTAATGTTTGTGTAATTTAACAAACATGTTATGTATTGAGATTCTATATTTAAATGCATATAAATATTGCTAAGACATGCAGTGAATCAATGGAGAAAAAATAAGTTTTTGTTGTTGAAAGATATGTTATATACCTAGCACTCAATTGTGTATTATTTTTAGTGTGTATATTTATCATTGTCTAATTTGTTAGACAAGAACCTAACGATCTTCTGTAGAAAAATACCAAAAAAGGGGGACAATTTTATTTTATATCTTAAAAGAAGACATTGTCATGAATCAATTGATATGTGACTTCCTGATTTTTGAGTTCATTGAGTGTTTTTAATTAATTTTTGAAAGTCTTGAAATGACGTCACAGAGGGTAACTTTTTTTATGTTTACATGCATAAGCTGAAACCCGTGACATCATTTTTCGAGTTTCTAAAATCTAATTTAAAATATTTAATGAACTAAAAAATATATCAATTTATGGATTCAAGACAATGTCCTCGTTTAGAATATGCAATAAAATTACCCCCTAAAAATTGTGTAGTCTGTCTTATTATTGCACTATTATAAATTTTGCAACTGCTAATATAACAATATTTAATACAATATACTGAACTTAAGTGTACATTGATCATAAACAAATGATAATAATGAATAATGATATATATAAAAAAAATGCAGTCAAGCATATATATTGTAAAGACTAAAATATATACAACAAAAATTGTTGTAAGAAAAATAAAGTAAGGTGAAGAAATGTAGAATATAGCAAAAGTTTTATTTCTTATTTTGCTTCCCAATGGAATTGTCAAGCATACAACGGGGAGGTGATTTTAAAGTGCGAGAAAAGATTAGCGAGTGGCAAAACACTAAATGAGAGAAAGAGAGAGAGAGAGAGTAGATTAAAAGCAAAACATCGTTATGTAAAAGGTAAAGAGAGGGGAAAGCCATAGGGATTTAAAATACCAAAACCTCTCACAAAACTTTACTTATATATTCTTGTTTTTTCTTCCGTGTATTAAAATAAGATGACTGATAAAATATATTGCTATATACAAATATATTATATATATTTCTTTAACATCTCTAAAATTTTTTTATTTTTTTCTGATTTCTTAATTTATAACATATGAAAAATTATTAAACATGTGGATATCAAATTTCATACGAAATTTATGGCTGCTACAAAATTACACTTCAATGTTTATACATGTTTTCCATCGCTCTATGTAAATCTGTAGTGCTTCAACCATAGCGTTGCGCACGACGGCAGTTTAACTACTAAAATTACTCCTTTACAAAATATATTTTTTTATCTGAGCTTAAGGGTTTTAAGTGTTTACTTTCTTTACGTGGTGTATTAAATAGTTTCTGACCTTTTATTCAGTTAAAAATGACATCAATAGCGTAGATCGTTTTTTTTTTTTTTTTTTTTTTTTTTTTTTATTATTTTTTTAAGGACTCTAGCGAAATCTGTACTACTCCCATAATGTTTGTAATATTGTACCGAACGCTCATGAATAAGTTACAAAGTATTAAATATAATGGAATATTCGTAAATGTTGCATCATAGTCACAAAGATAACTCAGGTCAAGGTAGAGAACAGGTGCGGTGGGTGGCAAAAAATGTATTGAAATTTTGTCTTACTTTCTTTTTTTGTAACTTATTCCTACATGATATATACATTGCAAGATCTTGACAATTGAAAATATTGTAAATAAAACAGAGAAATTGTTAGCCCCTGCAAAAAGTTGATGTATGCAACCGGTGTGTTAGATGTGAAACACAGGTTGCCTAACTTCTATAATTTTAGGGCAATGTGAAAACTTTTGCACCTGAAACTGCAAATCTAATCAAGTAATTATTGATCTGAAATAATGATAAAGAATACAGAGCATTTTTTTCTCTGTTAATATGCAGAAAATTCTGCTTTTTTTCTTTTTCTTTTTTTTTTTTTTTTTATTTTATTTTTTTTAGTGTAAGTGCGTTTTTATGCTTGCAATGCAATCATGAAATTTGATTCTTAAATAAAATGTGTGAGATAATCAATCATATGATGCTGCCCGATGCACGAAGCTATGAGTTGAAAGTATTGACAATTTAGTTATGCAATTTGTCTCTAAAAAAATTGTTATGTGTAAAAACACCGCAAGTAATCAAATCGCTTCAAATTAAATCTCATACTTCAAATAATATCATAACATTTTAAGATTTATAAAAATTAAAATAGACCTTTTATAAGCCTTTATTTTTGTAAATAAACAAAAAACAAATTCTCCCTTAGAATTGAAGTAAAAATCAACAACTTTGTATAAACTTATTGTAAAAAGCTGTTATTTGATATGAAGTTTTTTTCTAACATTTTTGCACGATTTTAATGTCACATTATATAAATTTTTTGTATTTTTTTCAAATCATTTTATATTTCTAAAATGAAAACTTCCAGACAGAATATTTTAAAATATATTTTTTTAGCCTATAAATTACAAACTTCAATATAATAACAGTAAAAACATGTCAAATATAATATAATGCAATGGAAACCTCATATGAAAATAAGTATACTTTAAGACATCATAAAATGCACATAAATTTTTGCATTCAAATATTATATTTTTATGGTGTCAAAAAATATAAAATTTTAAAATAATTTTTTTGTAAGTAATTAAGATTATATTACACATGTAATAAAATCACATCGTGAGCCAAAATTTTAATCGTAAATTAAGTTGAACTTCTTGAAAAAGGATTTAGTTGAATAAGAAGTTTATAAAGCCCCATGACTATTAACTTTACACTCAAAATGCTATGGCTTTTCTTTTTCTTATACCCAGTACTTAACATTTTGCTTCTTTGTATATTAAAGGTGAGGTCTAGGACTTTTTTTAAAACTTAAAACATTAATGATTTTATTATTGTTTGAGTTGAGACTTGAGACATACAATGAATGTCTTATAATGTAGTTGAAACTTTTTTGATGACAAATGAGAAAGACTTTAAAAATTAGATGTTAATTTTATTTCATATTCTAATTGTATTTAATCAATTGATATGCATATTTCTAGATTTTGAGTTCATTAAGTATTTTTTAGTTAATTTTTGAAAATCGATAAATGACATCACGAGTGGCAACTAATGCATGTGAGTATAGTAAAAGTTGGCGCCCGTGACGTCACTTCACGTCTTACGATTTATGATTGCGTCATCTTTTAGAATATAAAATAACATAACCCCCCCCCCACCCCTTCTTCTTCTTCTTCTTCTTCTTCTTTTTTTTTTTTGTTTAAGTTTTGTTCAAGTTTTTTTTATTGTGCATGCTCTCAACCTATTTCACTTGCAGAGACTACCCACGCATTGGTAGAGAGTAAGCACTAAGCACTTTAAATGTCAATGCTCTCCAGCATATAATTTTTAGTTACTCTCTATACATAAAGGCGTAAAACACCTTGAACAAAAAAGTTGTACAATGTCCTAGCAAACCTGAAAATCAAGGTTGATTTGGCCGGAGCATTCATTTGTAATTTATTTTCCATTCACAAAATAGCACAAGCGTGCACTGACGTCACAGCTCTTTTGTTTTACGCGCGCGTGGACCAGGCAAGCTGTGACGTCAGTGCTCGCTCGTGAATGGAAAATAAATTAGAAATCAATGACTCCGGCCAAATCAACGTTGATTTTCAGGTTTGTTAGGATATTACACAACATTTTTGTTCAAGTTGTTCTACGCCTTTAAGTATTTGATAAAGAAAGAAGAAAACTTAATGACAATACATTTAGTATTGACTATTTATTAAGTACACAAATTTTAAACTACTTTTTCGTTTTCTCAGTGTATATAAGAAAATGGTTAAACTGTACCTTTTATTTTTAAGATTTAGTTCTTATAAGTTAAGATGTTTGAAGTCATTAAGAAAGAACATTATAACTATAGTAAGATGATCATGTAAAGAAAAAAAAAAGAAGAAAAAAATGCGCACTGAAGAAAGAGGGATTCGCTATAAGATTATAATATAATAATAAAAAAAAAGTAAACCATCTTAGAATAAGAATGAGAGAAAGAAGAAGAAAATACAAAAACTTTCATAAGGATGTAATAATAATATTATAAATTTTATTTTATTATATGAATTTTATGTTTTAATGTGTTAAAATATTTTTTTCTATTGTGTAAAAATAAAAGGGAAATATAATTCATAATACTTAAAAAAAAAAGTTTGTGTATTATTATTGTATATTATGATATGTTTTAAAATATGAATTTGTTATTATTTTCTTTCTTAAAATGTTTTTGTTTTGTTTGTTTTTTCCCCAAATAGGGTTTTTTTTATTGTATTTAGGATATGAGAGGGTTTTAATAAAAAGAGAGTCAAAGTTTTCAGTTTTTAAATGTGTTACTTTGATGAATGAATAAAATTGATGATTTAAAATTCTTGAGTTATTTATTAAATTGCTTTCTCAGACAAAAATATGCTTTTGGTTTGCTGAAGTACATAAATTTTAAAAAAAAGTTACAAAGTTAAGAAATTTCTCCATTTTTTATAGTTCTAAATATTAAATTTTAATATTTACAAAATTGTTAATACTTATTAAAATAATTAAAAATAGTCATGTTTGGATAATTAATTATTGTTTTGCTACCCAATTATTGGTGTACGGTACATATCTATTAAGTGCAGAGACGTTAGAGAAATAATTTTGACAAAAAAAAACTGCATCAACTTTTATAGATATTATAGTATTTTTTTCTTAATTAGAATTTATTTAGTTATCTATAAATAAAATTCAAAATTTTCTCCTAGAATAAAACATTAAAAATTGTTTGCAGAGAGTAAAATAGTACTTTAGTAAAAGTATTTGGAATAATTCTGGAAATATTTGTTATGTGGAAATGTTATTGCAATTTGATTGTATGAGATTGGAAATATAGATATTTTGAATTTTTTGAGTTTTGAATAAGAATTAAATAATAATAAACACAAAATATGAGACTCAAATATTTTTCTAGAGAACCTACAGTATTTACCTATAAGTTATACAATAGTTATTAATGGACCAGATAGATTACATTTATATCAATATTTCCAAATATTAAAGCTTATAGATTAAAAAATTAGCATTCATTAAACAAAAAACATACCAAACATCATTGCTAATGCAAAACTAGAAAGAAAAAATACCTCAAAATATAAATATTATATCAATATAATATTGAATAATAGAACATTACTTTAAAATAAAAATACAAACAAAAAGATTTAAATAAAATATCACACGATACCCTATATATACTCAATGTACTCGAATTAAAATATTTTTATGTTTTGCTTTGTCAATTTTATAACATCCCCTTTTATTTTTCAACAAATAAATACATTTTTTTTTACGTATATCTGAAAATCCTTTTGTATACAATATGATACAAAGAGAAATTAATAATTTATCAAATATTACCAATAAAAAAAGTGTATATGACCGCTACTTGATTATTTATTTATAGAACTTGTGATTTTTTGTTTTCACCCTTTCTCTCTTTCTATCTCGTTCCATATTATGTTTGTTTTATGGGATGCCAACTCAATCAAGAGAGCGTTGATTAGAAGTATACAAAAGTAGTCTTTTCATCACTCAATTTTTTTTTATATACATATCAAATAAATTTATAAGAGAAGGGGAGAGTAAAAAAAAAAGTCATCATTATTATTTGTAACTATAAATGTGTGGGGTATTTTCGATTATGCTACGTAATCGAATGGTCAATTTGTTTTTATAATTATATAACGTTGCTCAACATACTTGGTTTTTGTAGAATTGAAATACATTAATTTTATTTTATAAAAAAACAATTTTTTTTTGTAATAGCAATATGATTTCTTGTGGATATTTTGTTGGAAGGCGTAACATTGCGATTTCAAGAAAAATGGTCAAAATATAATATTTTGATTTTTTTTTAGTATTCATTATATTATGATATTTTTCAAAAACAACAATTGACTAATAAAGGAACAACTGTTTTGAGGCCGACTATAAGCGATTTCGGTCACATCCGCTACCGTTTCTACTTACTACGCATATGCGCAGTATGTCGAAACGGAAGCGGATGTGAGCGAAATCGCTTATAGTCGGCATCAAAACAGTTGTTCCTTTATTAGTCAATGTGTTTTTTCAAATTCAAAATTAAATTAAGATTTTATAGTTGTTCTATAGATTTCTATAGTTGTTTTATATCATTTTGGATTTCAATGAGTACACTAGACACAACATACAGTATTATATCAGTTCATTAGAGACTATGAAAGTCAACGAATGTCGATTTTTTATTTTAACTTCTAAATAAAAAATGATAACACAATATTTATTAAAACAAAAATAACTTCAATATTATAGTAAGATTGCTCAAATATTTGCAATTTTCTGTGTTTAAAGCATCCAAGAAAAGAGGTACAGTTTATTCAGTACATATATATTTAAAGGTATAGAGATACTGAAAAGTATAAAATATTCTCTATTGCAATATGGCAAAATACAATACCCTATATGGTATTGCCATAAGATAACATTGTAATGTTTATGTAACGTTATTAGTTAATAAGAAGCATATATTTAAAGATTTTGTTTTTAACCTTAAAACATCGATATTATGAGAGTTTATAATTCAACGCGTAATTTATACGAGAAGTTCTAATGAAAGGCTTTCGTGTTACACCGTGTTATATAAACAGTAAACTGGCATTGAAAGTCAGTCTCGGTAGCGTAATGGTTAACGCAGTGGTCTGGGAAACCTAGGATCCGGGTTCGAGTCCCGGTTGAGCCAAACTCCTTTTCAATATCAGTTTACTGCTTATATAACACGGTTTAACATGAAGTCATACCCTTTCAACATCGATATTCTTTACAAAATCGAATTAAAAAAAATCTCGATATACAAAATTAGTTGTATATACCAAAAATTACATACATTTTTATAGTTATAAAGATAATAAGGTGCGGAAAAATAACATTTTTTATTATAGTAAAGCAAACAGATAGATAGAGAGAGAGAGAGAGAGAGAGAGAGAGAGAGAGAGAGAGAGAGAGAGAGAGAGAGAGAGAGAGAGAGAGAGAGAGGTCATTATTACCCTGTTTCATAAGTAATATTCAAGTTACAATTAATAATAAACATGATGTTTATTACAATTTTTTTATATTCATTTTTAAGCCATACAATCATTGAAATTAAATATTAAAACTTCTATTAGCATTTTTTCTATATAATAAAAATAATGTAAAATATAATGTTTCTTTATCCAGTGCGGTAGTATATTGTGTAATACTTTTTTAGGTATTAATTTTGTGGTTTTATGTAAAAAATTTGTCAACGCCATATATTTTTAGTGGTTTAATCTTATTTTCAACTTATTTTCAGCATTTTTAAGTGATTTCTATAATTTATGAAAAAAAAGGTGTAAATCAGCTAAAACTTTTAGGTTAATTTTCAAATAGCAGTGATACGTCACATTTGCATATTCTACGATTAAAACACTTTTTAATATTTAAAGTTTACATCATTTAATAGTTATAGGGAATTTATTAATGAAAAAAGTAAGCCTACGTCTTTTTTTTTTTTTTTTTTTTTACTAAAAGGTGTAGAACACCTTGCCTTGAACAAAAAACAACATGTCTAATATCCTAACATACCTAAATATCAACGTTGATTTGGCCAGAGTCATTGGTTTCTAATTTATTTTCCATTCACAAAATGACATCTGTGGGTTTTTGACGTCACAGCTAGCCTGTTTCAGCGCGCGTGGACTAGTGAGCTGTGACGTCATAAACCCGCAGCTGTCATTTAGTAAATGGAAAATAAATTAGAAATCAATTACTCTGGCCAAATTAACATTGATAGTTAGTTATGTTAGGATATTAGACATGTTTTTTGTTCAACGTGTTCTACGCATTTATGAATTTTTGTATGCGGAAAAAAACTAATAACAGTCTTTAATTTGAAGCCTAAGATGTTTATCTAATTCTATATTTTGGTCTGCCTTACTTCAATGCTATATATTTTATCTGTCTACTATGAAAAGCTTATCATATGAACGTTTCAATAAGCTTTAGATTCTTTATATATATAAAACAAATATGACATTTATTTAATGTAATTCAGAAGAAAAAAATGGCAAATAAATAACAGAAACTGAATTATTAAATTTAATGATCAAACATACACGCTTATTTTTTTAAACAATATTTATTATTTAATTAATAAAAAAAATGTACAAGTTTTCCTATTTCAAAAGCTATCATTTATAAATAAAGTATATTTTTTTAAAAGGCAAATTATTAAAGAAAATAAAATGAAAATGAATCTGGTATAAAACGTAAGGATAGCACACATACATATTTGAGAACGTTTAAAAAAAATGACAAAAAAAAAAACAAAAACATGCGTATATATGTACTAACAGATTTATGTAAAAATATTGAGTGATGATGAGTTAAAATAAAAAAAGTTTGTGGTTAAAATTTTTGTTACTCTCACCCTCCCCCCTCTCCCTCCTACATATGCTCTTATGACCTCCCTCTCTCAGTTGATGTATAGTCACTAAATTTTTTACAATATTAACCTCGCATATCATGATAATATGTTAGAGAGTGAACCTCAATCGTATATGTATATACCTATCTACGTGTGTATACTCACTGTGACTATAAACTAATTTATTTATTTATTAGAGAAACGGTCTACCCATTTTTAAGCGTTTTTTTATCTTTTTTTTTTTTTAAAAAAACGTTTTGAAAGCGGCCCGTGTGTGCTTTTCCATTAACTGGAAATTCCTTACCTGTCGATAAGACAATGTCTTGACTGGGACTGGGATTGGTGTATAGCACAATAACACAATATGAAGAAAAGAAGAAAAAAAAACTGCAATTTCTTTAATTTTTGTAAATGTACGTAGTTTTCTGGTATTTGTTAATTTGATTTTGGTAATTTTGCTTTTTTCATCAAAAATGAATTTTTTCATCTCTTTGTAAAGTGACCTTCATGAATGAACGTGAGATTCTGATTCAATTAATTAATGTATTTTGCAAGTCACAGTAGAGAAAATGTGGCTTTTTTATAGGCAAAATCGAACGGTGTTCTTTGCTAAACAAGCTTAAAGATTAAATTGTTAACAGAATCTATTTTTAATTATTAACAATCTTCAATTGAAATGATTTCCTATGTTATAGTTTATTTAGTGATTATAGCAATAAGACCGAGCGGTAAAAGTATTTGCATTCTTTTTAAAGCTATTAGTTTTACTTTACATATAAAAATACTATATCTTTAGAAATATTCTTAAATATTATCCTTTTATTATATTAAAATTTGACTATTGAAATATTTTCCGAGCCTGCCCTTTAATCTGATATCATGGTTAGAAACTCAATAGTACATACTGTAATCTAATTTATTCATTTATTAATTTGTGTATCCCTATATGCGTATTTTTTTATATTTCTCATCATTCCTAGTCCATAAACATCATGAGGTTGAGGGGGTGGGGGGTGAGTATAGGGGGGGGGTACAATCGTAATATTATTACAACGTGATATAAAAAAATATTCAGGGACATACGAACAATTTATTAGTATAATTTACTGTCCACGTTAATGGGTTAGCTTTTTGACTTCTAATATTGAAATTTTTACATATTTAAATATATAATATATATATATAAATATATATATATATACACTTTATTTTTTTATAATTTACTGGTGAATATAAAAAGAATTATAAATTTAGATTTTTATATAATTTTTTTATGTATAAAAGATATACCTATTTTTTCAACAAAATAATGTTTTATTTTTTTAAATTATTAATATCATTTTTTTAATTTTTTTTATGATGATGAATGAAGGATTGAATAAAAAATTTATGAATGTTATTATTATTATTTTAATGTAACTGTAAAAACTTTGGGTTATTTTGATATTCTAGGTATTTTTAGTATATTGTTTTTTTAGCATTTGTAATTTAAGAAAGTTGTTCATCGTTTTTAAAAGAATCGCACACCATTTACTATATGATATATTTTGCTGTAAATTTTCTATAGTTTAAGTTCTCTACTAATGTGTAAGAAATGAAAACAATTAATATCAAATTTGTTCAAATAAGAGGACAGTGAAAAGAAACTAAGAGGTTTTCAAAATTAGGTCAATTTTTTTTTAAACAAATGGAAATTTGTTTTTCAATACGTATGTAAACTACCCAATCAGTGCATTTTTTTAAAACTGAAATTTAAAATTTAAAGATAACGACTCCATGGTAGTCCACGCGTCCTATTTGCCCTCAAAAAAGTTTCCATTACTTCAGTTATGAGTCCTAACTTATTTGAGATAAACACTTATGAGTTAAAATAACTAATTTATAATAATAATAATAATAATAATTTATAATAATTTTATATAATATTAATGAGCTAAAATAACGCATTTTAACACATTATTAACAATAGCTATAATTTAACTTAAAATAACTGAAAACAACTAAAAACAACTTAAAATAGATATTGTTAATAACTTGCTAAAATTAATTGTTTTAGCTGTTCAAAATAACTCATAAGTATTTATCTCAAATAAGTTACAAGGAAAAAATTACTAACTATGGCAGGTAAATGAATCCTGTATTTTGCAATAGGTACACTTTAATTTGGAACAGGTAGCTATAAACTACAATACCACTTAATCTAAGTGATTCACACCTTTATTGTAGCATATTGCACCTGCATTAGGTATTATTGTAGTATAATAATACCCGTGTTCTAGGTTATATGCCTACCTATTACATTTTTAGTTTTAATTTTTTTGCGTGTAGGATTTGTAACTGAAGTAATGCGCCATTTTTTTGAGTGCATGCAAAAGGTTACGGGTTTCTATCCCATCCACTGACAAAGCTTTTACGAAAGTCTGGCGATGGCAGGGAGCTAGCTTGGAGATTCAGGAGGAAAGTCAACCTTGCAAACCATCATGACTGGGTTTTTAAAGGTTTCCACAGTCTGTTATGGTGAATGCCGGGATGTTTGCTAGGCCGTGGCTGAACCACTTTGGATGAACCCACACAAAAATAAACTTTTTTTTAATTCGGGGAGTAGCTGAGTACTTCAGTACTTCGATGAGGTCTAGTCAAAGTAAGTTTTAATAAACTGAGTCAATATTTCAAATACAGTAAAATTTTATTTTAATTATTTTCATTTCACGTAATTCTATATCATATAATAAAATGAAAGTAGAGTAGATTGAATTGACTCTTGACAATATCATATTATATACGATATATCATGAAAAATAACGTACTCATATATTAACTTAATCACTAATTAATTAAAAAAAAACATATATACATATATGATAATGTTGATTTAAAATTCTCTTTGTATTTGATTAGAATATCATTGTTATGTTTTTTGTTATAATATATATTTTTGAGTGTTTGAATTAGTAGACAATATTTAATATTTTTTTATATATTATCTCTTTCACTTTTATGTTTTATATACATTTGAATTTTATATTAATATTACTTAATATATGAGTGGACAGATTTTATTATTCAACTTATTTTTGTATATTAACAAAATTACTGATATAATGACAGAACTTTATTAATTTCAATTAGTTAATATATTATAATTTTTTTAAATTGAAAGTTAATTTATTTTTGTAATTGCTTCCTTAAGTTTCTCTCTCTCTCTCTCTCTCTCTCTCTCTCTCTCTCTATCTTTCGTCGTTTTTCTTTTCTCTTGAAAGTATGTAATAGAAACAAAGTTTTTGTAGGTAAAATTCGCGTGCATAAAGAAAACAAAAAAAAACTCTCGCAACACAGATGATATAAGGCGGGAAATCAGCTGCTGCGGGATTTGACTAAAAAGTTGTAAAGAAAGGAAAATCTGAAATTTTGCACAGTGATACATTAGGATAAGATATCATCAAAAATGTAAAAATAATAATAAAATAAAAGGGGGAGGAGGTCACCATGCTATATTTTGAAAACATGATTATTATTATTATTTTTTTTTAAGTTTTAGTTTCATAAGAGCACAATGTGCTCTTGTTAATTTAAAAAAAATATTTTCTCTCTTATTTAATGGCCATGGGTTCTGAAAAATTTATCATACGTAGCTATTACTATTAACATTAACTTTCAATTATGGAATCATAAAGATCAAAGGTTTTATTTTTTTAGATTTTGAGGTACAAGCGATTTAAATAGAACCTATCATAAGAGTTATTTAAAAACAAAATTAAAATAAGAAATTATCAACAAATTACAAGAAACAAAATAAAAAAATGTCATAACCTTTCTTGTATGTGTATTTTATAATATTATAACAAAATAGCGATCATCTAATAAATGCTTTTTTTTAATGCAAGGATTGCACATTGTGTGGGACGATAGCTTTAAAAACAAAAGCTAAGTCCATGGTCACATTCATGGACTATATACCGTATAAAGAATGACTGCGAGCAGCTTCAGTTAATACTCCGTATACTAAAGAAACCAGAACTATGCTTAAGTTGCATTCCAATTGAGAATATACTTTTGAATTATAATTTTAATATAACATTAAAAAAAATAATAAACCTATTTTTTGCGGATGTTACAATAATTAATAACTTTGAAATATTTTAACAATATATCATATTAAATAATTAATTCATGTATAAAATATTTAAATACATTTTTAAATATATTACAAAAGGTGATATATAATATTAATGAAGATAATAATTTTTCATACAGAGTTATTAACAAAACAGAAAGATATTACAAAGGAATTTACTTTTTCCTCATTCATTTTTTTAATTTTCATTTAGATGGTTGGTAATATAAAATTCTCACCCTCTCCCTCCCTCCTGCCTGTTTTTATTATTTTTTTTTCCTAGAAATTATTATTATTCATAATATTTTTGTATATAAATATAAATGCTTATGTATATAATTTGATCCCCTTATATTTTACATGGACGAGTCTTACGCAAGAATGATATTAGTCTATTAATAATAATGATGAGAGAAAGAGTGAGAGAGAGTCATAAGCTTTCATAGGATTGTTAATCCGTATTCTCTCTCTCTCTCTCTCTCTCTCTCTCTCTCTCTCTCTCAATTCTCACTCTTAAGAGGGGTTTACGCGTTGAATTTTTACTTTTTTTTTTTTTTTTTTTTTTTTTTGAAAAATGGTCACTTACAAGTTATAAAAGAATGAAAATGTTTAATTTTTTGAATATGACATTTCATTCATGAAAGATGAAGAAGAGTACATTTAAATTATGATTGAAACAGAAACATCTTTCAATTTTGTCAATTTTTTTAGTAATATAAAATATAATAAATTACAAATATTCTTTTTAAAATCTCCTTATAATTATAAACTGATTTATGTATATAGATACAGCTATCTATATTTCATATATAATACAGTCATTACAATATAAGTTAATAACTTTCGATATAAATTTAGTTTGCGTTCAACGTTTCGAAAAAAAAAAACGTAATTTTTTCCTTTACATTCCTTTAATATTTTTAACCGTGCCATTATAATAATAATAAAAAAAATGTTTAACTTAAACATAAATTTTGCATTTTTTTTCTCTCATTTTCAAATTAGAATTTTATTTTTAAAACGCCATGTGAAACTACCTTTATATTATTAACCTCTCTCTCTCTCTCTCTCTCTCTCTAGAAAATGATTAATAAAAGCTACTTTTGTTAAGAGAAATGATGTAGTTTTTAATATTTGATAAGCTTTATATAACGTTTCTAAAAACTAAAAACGTCCGGCCACCAAAACCTCTGATATATAATATAAATGTCTGTGTTCTGTTTCATTTTCATTATCAAGATACTTTGTTTCCGTTTACTACTTATCATTTTTACCTACAAACAGCTTTTATTATTATTATTTAAAAAAATAAATGCGTTTTTTTTTTGTATGTTTATTATTATTTTTCTGGTAAAATATAAATTTTCGTAAGGAAAAATAATAATAAAAAAAATAGGGGATTTTATATTATTATCTGAAATGTAGTATTAAGTAAAATGTTTTTAATAATTAAATTTTTAATTTGAATTGTGAGTTTTGTTTTTTTCAAAAGTTTTAATTAGTATATTATTCTGACAGAAATATGTACTTAAGGTATTTTTAATTTATTTTTCATATTTATAATATATAAAGAAAATTTATATATACTTATAAATTTAATATGAAACAGAAATAAAATAAGAATTGTATTCTTTTATCAGAATAAAGCTTGTATGTTAGTAATGAATAAGTTATTAAATATTATTTCTTTTAGATTAAGCATCAAATTTAATGAGAAAAATTTTACTAATATTTGTAAAGTTTATATGGTTTTGTATAATAATTAAGGAATATTATTTTACATAGTATGAAAGAAATGATAAAAAATCAATGATAAAAAAAAGCTTTGAAAATCTAGTATGCAAAGACCGACTTATTGGCATGATTTTTATGGGTTATTTAAATATAAAAAGGTTAAGTCCCAATTGTTGGTACTTTGAGAAATGTTAAAGCCATAGACCAGATAAAACAACATGTGCTTTTTAATGAATAAACACTAAATGGTATCTTCAAAACTGTTGACAATTTTTACCAGAATGTTAATGTAGCCCCACGAGAGAGCGTGAAAATACTGTAAAGTATGTCATTTGCGTGACTATTCATGTTTATGACGTCAGAAACATGCAAAAATTAGTATGAAAAAGTTGTGCGAGCTGCATTAATTGAAATTTCTGATCACTACTACGGAGCTACAGTTGGGTTTTGAGACAAACTAAAGTTATTTGTGTAAGTCCCATCAAGTGATTTGTGATATAAAAGCTTGTGTTTTTCTCTAGTCTATTCCTTTAAGTTTAGAGCATTTTTATGCCACCATTGAATCTAATCCTTTAAACTGGGTATTCAAATTTTCAAGTCTCTAATTGGTTGAGGAGACAATAATTTTTTAAGTTTTAATTGACATATCTGCCAACAATGAGGAAGACTAAACAATTTTAGAGAGTTATTTTATTTCATATTTTAAAAGCAGATATTATCCTGAACCGATACATATACGAATTTCTAACTTTTTAATTAATTTTTTAAAGTCACGAAATGACTTGACAGGCTGCAACTTTTTTCTATGCCCACATGCATAACTTGCAGTCTGTGACGTCATTTCTTGACTTCTAAAAATTAACTAAAAATATTTAATGTTTTAAAAAGTTAGAAATCCACATATCTATCGATTCAGGGCAATGTCCTCTTTTAGAATATGAAATAAAATTAACCCCTTCACTTTTTTGTAGTCTTCCTCATTGAGACCTAATGACAGGTCTGGTCTGGACCATACATAATTTGTGCAATGTTTGTAGTATTAACGATTATGATATCATGAATTTTAGAACTGAACGGTATAAAAAGTCGGTGTGCAATGGCCACCTTTAACGTTTCATGGTCTAAGTAAAGCTTGTAAAGTCATTTACATTTTACATCACAATGTTTTGTTCAAAGTTTTCAAATATATTTTTAATGTTAATACAGGCCTTATTTCTGTAATGCAAAAGAAATTAAATTGATTTATCGTCTTTATTCTTGAACAAGACAAAAAAATAATAATAAAAAAAGTGAAAGTGGAAACCGACGCTGCTTGAAATGTTATTTCTTCTGTATATAGGATCAAAATTTTAACTAGAAGGTGTACTATAGGTAGGATAGTTTGATTATCGACTTTCAAAAGTCGTAAATTACCTTCTTCGAGTCAATTAGTAGCAATTATATAGACATCAAATTCTATTCCTAGAAAATCTATAAGTATTCGTAATTAAAATAAAAATAATAATAACACTTATAGAAAAACCTTAAAATAATAAATATAGTTATATGTATTATTTAAATTAATACTTTTTTGTATTTATTTACTAAGTAAACCACTTTAAAAATCATTCAATTCATTTTTAATGCAGAAAAAACAAAACATGAATTGTCGAAATAAAATTATAAATTTATTTATAAAGCTCCGATGGTCAAAGATTGAAAATTCAGAGAAAATTTACTTTTTTTCTCTTTCCCCTCTTTTTTTGCTCCCTTGGGGACAATGATGACGTCACACCCTCTGATGTGAGATGGGGGGATGAAAGGGGAGTTAGAATCAACGTGTATCTCACGATATACTTTGTATTCTAAATAACCCTTACTATGGTACAATTCTTTAATCCATTTTAATTAATTTAGACACAAATGGAAAATACGTCAAAAATTTCAATATTTTTATTAGTAATTCTGATGTTTGTTATATAATTTTAGAAATTAGATTACATTATCTTTGTACATGTAAGGGAAAAATATTAATTTGAGGATAAAAAGATTGTAATGGAATAATTTTAGAAATGGAAATTTTGTTTCTAATTTAATTTTGTATATACATTAAAATTTTATTTTATCTAATAATATTCTTTATATTTTTAAAGCAATTTCATTTTGATTATTAATTAACATTACATACAAAATATAGCAAGATAATATGAAGTTACAAAAGTGTTTATTAATAATTAGAAGGTTCGATTGAATTTGATAGACAAAAATTGCACAATATTTTGAGTAGTTCACAAAAATTTCTGTAATATTAGATTTTAATAATCATTATAATGTTAGTATAAACTTAGATTTATGTGTAAAACAAGCCATTCTAAAATAACACTTTTTTTTTTTTTTTTTTTGCTTGCTACATTGTGTTATCGTGCTATACACCAATCCCAGTCCCAGCTCCCAGTCAAGACATTGTCTTATCGACAGGTAAGGACTTTCCAATTAATGGAAAAGCACACACGGGCCAGCCACGGCCTAAGTACACAGCCCGGCATTCGCCATGACAGTCTAGAGAAACCGTGGTAGCATCTAGGCAGGTTGGTCGGTGCAATCACATCAATCATGCACCTCCCGAATACTGTGCGTCGTCATGTCGTCATGGAATGCATGTAAACATGCATCGTGCAACGTGTTGTGCTCTCACACTTCACGTACGCACCCAGCAGTGGCTCGAACCTATACTCGGTGAGGAGTACAGAGTTGCGAGTCAGCTGCCTTCACCACTCGGCCATACCAGCTCGGTATGGCTGGCTGGCTCGCTTTAGAATGCTTTTACACAGTTTTGTAATGATTTAAGTATTGCTAAATGATTAAGTATTATAAATAAACTAAAAAATAAATAAATACTAAAAAATATTTAACAAAAAAATATAAACTACTTGAAAGAATTACAAACTTTCCATTTCCCTAACTATATTTTAAAACAAGCAACAAAGAAAAAATAAATACACTTTATTAGATAGCCTGTTAAACATAACAGCTAATATATTTAACAAAGTATAACAATATCATGTTTTTCTAAAAACTAACTTAAAATGAAACATAATAAATATTATTTAAAATTTCCAAGTTACATACTACTCTAGCTATTATTATTATACTTTCTCGTTGTTAAGGTTGACCGCAATAAAAAACTTCTTTTTTTTTTCTTTGAAATAAAAAAAAAGTTTTTTTTTAAGTTTAAAACATATATTGTTTTCAAAGAACATGTTTAAGTTAATCAGTGTAGCATGTTAAGACGTTCACTTTACCACACACACAATATAAACTCTACTCTACTAAAACTTAACTAACTTTTGTATACAATTTTATGTTACCACAATTTTACACCATCACATATACAGTATTATACATTTACAAAAAAAAAAAAAAAAAAAAAACTTTTGCCCATATTTATAATAATAATAAAATTAAGAAAATAATGTTAAGATTAATTAAATTTGTTTTATCTAAAATATTCTTTGCTATTTATGATCTAGTGAAAAGTTTTTCATTTAGTATGTTGGGAGATCCACTTTCGAGTACACAATAAGCAAATTGGCGGGATTAGAGTCTTGTCTAACGATTGAGATTGCATGAGTTGAACTTGCCATATAAGTGAAAGGAAAGAATAGAAATCAAATCACAAATTTTGCTTCGTACAACTTATATTATGCACTTCTACAGCATAATATTTTTATTATTGGCTGTTTGTTGCTTTATACTATGTTGTACGTAAGAAAGAGTGAACTTAAAGAGAAGTTTTATTTTTTTCAGCGATGCAAAGTAAATTTGCTGTAAAGCATAGTTGAGACAACACTTTCAATTTTTCTGTATGTGTGGTTGTAAAAATTATCACAAGAGCGCTAAAAACTATAAATTAGGCAAAAGGCGACATTTTATTTTATTATTATTTTTTAACAATGCTGTTATATTCAATATATTATATAAAATTTGTAGTATAAATTTTATATGTCAAAATTTTAAGTAGCTTCTGATAATTAGCTTCTGGATTATTTTTTTAAGTCCCCCTAGGACTAATGACGTATCCTAAAATTCTACTACACCTATGTACTTCATTGTAATGAATCGCAGGGTAATGCATTAAAAATACCTACAATTTTATGAAAAAAAAATTGTGCGTAAATATTTGTCTCTTTGTTCTACGTATGTTTTTATATACATTGTATGCATTATTTTTTCTTTGTAATTTGTTTCTGTATTTTATGTACCCTCAATTATGCAATTAGCTAATAAACCTGCCTGTTTCTTGGATGACGCATCAAAAACAAAGTAATCAAAACATAAACATCAAAATAAGGAGGCAATATTCCAAAACTCATATTAAAAATTACATTTTTTTTATATATATATAGTCTTGTTAAATATATACGAACAAATTTTATTTCATATTATAGAAATATGTCATTGTGTTTCGTTTTTATGACAAATGACATAAAAATATTACGAAACATGGGTTTAATAATACAAGAAAAAGACATCTCATTTGAATGATAAAAATCATCATCAGGAAAAGTCGATGTTAAAATGTAAAAGGGTTATAGTTAATATACCTGGAGGGCATGTTAGGAAAACCGAACGATGCGGTGATGCAAAGCTAGTCTAATTAGAACAGTGGAGAGAGAGAGAGAGAGAGAGAGAGAGAGAGAGAGAGAGAGAGAGAGAGAGAGAGAGAGAGAGAGAGAGAGAGAGAGAGAGAGAGATGATACGAGATGTCTCCCATATAATACCTCGCGGCATTTATATGCCTTTTACCAATCATCGATATATTTTATAAAACGATTTTGGGATACATCGAATTATTTCAATATTTATACGTAAATATTTATTTGAAGTTTACAAATATGTATGATATAATAATATCTTTGATTTAGGGTAAATTTTAGGTCTGTGATGCAATTTTAATATAATTAATTTTTTTCTAGTAACAAATAACTAAGAGGATAAATGAGAAAAGAAATAATGGACTTAGCATTTTAGTGTCACTTATGTGAATTTTAATATATTTAAATTTTTTGTTATTATAATTTTTTTTATTATGATTGTGATTTTTTATCAATTAAAATATTTTACTACGGTATTGAAGAATTTAAGTACTGTCATTAAGTTTTAAGTGTATTGGTAATAAAAATGCTACATTTCAAGAAGGTAAGCACACACAAAATCACTATTAAGAGTATTTATTTGCCTCTTTGGTGTTTTTCTAAAATTCAAGAAATTTTCAAGAAGTAAGAAGTTATATAGAAATTGAACGAAGATGAAACGAAACGATATAGAAGTCAACCAGGACAATATTCTGTCTATCTGTAAACCAATCAGCGTTACAGTACACTGCAAAATCTCAAGAATACATTAAGCAAAAATCTCAATCTCAAGGTAGTTTCTAACTAAAAAAAAATTTAAAAAAACAACAAAAAATTGTGATTCTACCTCAATTTGCAAATTTGATGCCCAGATCATATCTTTGTCCCCATCAAAACAACTTCTTATTTTCTCTTCATATAGAATGAAATTTTAGTGAACTATTAGCAAATTGTTGTTTTACATACAATAAATCGAATTTCTGCAATTATAGCACGACATCCATCCGTATGACTAGAGAACAACCTAAAGATACTAATCAACTCTAGATGATTGTCGCATACCTTAGTCGTACTAAACAATGGCGTTCTTTAAGTCAGGTACGGACCATGATCCAAGATTTAAATAATGTTTGTGACGTCTTATCAATATTAATACATATTTATTTAATACATTAGTAACTTTTTGGGGGATATAATTATATTGTCTATAATAATAAAGCTTTAATTATAAAAACCTTAAATTCTTTTTTTTTTAACTATATTTTTGTTGGAGTGTGATTTTTTTGTTATCTATTTTTTGATGGAAATATATGTTTATACAAAGAAGATTACGGTAAAAGTAAGCCTCTTTAAGAAAGTATCGTACAGCCATAAGACAATAGAGTAAAAATTTATATCACAGTATATGTGTACACCGAGAGAATATCGTCAGTACATGTGTTAATATTATTGCAGTTGAAGTCCTTGTCAACTTACTTTTTTATCATTTAGAATACTAGATTGATAATTATCATGCCTTATTATCCGTGAATTAGACACCAACACGTTGATTTTGTATTTATTTTCATTTATTTTCCTTTTAACTGTTATATTACGTATCTGACGTCACAATGTACCGCCGCCAATCACAGTTACCGCTCTATTCACGTGATAAATTTAAGCCCCTCCCTCAAGTTCTTTACCCCTATCATAGCCCCATTGGTACATTGTGACGTCAGATACGTGATATAACCGCAAAAAGGAAAATAACCGAAAATTAATACAAAATCAACGTGTTGGTGTCTAATTCATGGATAATAAGGTATGGTAATTATAATTATCAATCTAGTTTTCTATATAATAAAAAAGAAAGTTGACAAGGGCTGTAACTCTGAATGAAGATAGTTCGAACCAGATTTACCTATTTCATTGTAACTTTTATTCAAGTAATGAGAATTAATTTTCATAAGTAATAACTTCAATGTTATACTTTTAAAATGACAAACTTTTGTATTGGTCTGTTATTTAGAATCTAGGGTGCATCCAGTTAAAGTCATCTTCTTTCTATTTTTTGATAGGCTATACTGACCTCCAGTGTGATGCAATACTTATAAGAAATTTTGTTACCTGCAGTTATCATTTTTATACAAGATTGAGGAAGACTAAAAAAAATAAGGGTAATTTTATTGTATATTTTAAAAGAGCGACATCGTCCTTAATCAATAGATATGCGAATGTGTAATTTTTAACTTCATTAAGTATATTTAAGTAATTTTTGAAAGTCACGGAATGACGTCACGATCTGTAACTTTTTAGATGCACAAGTTGACGCCCGTGAGGTCATTTTTAAAAATTAATTAAAAATACTTAATGAACTTGAAAATTAAAAATTCGCGTATGAATCGATTCTGAACAGTGTCCTCTTTTAGAATACGAAATAAAATTACTATTTTTTTTTTCATCCTAATTGCCATCGTATTTACAACTTAGTAACAATAAGACCATATTTATGGTCTTTGATATAACTAAATAATATCTCAGTATATTTTTTAGATAAAAAATGTGCTAATACTATTTTAGCAAGCAACTCTGTTTATACTAAAACGTATACCTTAGAAGAGGCATAAACCTAAATTTACCAATGACACAGAAATATCTTAAATATCGATAATATCGGATCATATTATTATACATATAATATCGATATATTATATAAATTTCTGAGATGAAATAATGCGGTTGGTCCAATCTAAAATACCACAGCTTTCTCCTTTTGGGTTTTCACCTCCTTCCCTTATTCATTCCTCCCTCTCTCTATATATATATATCCTCTATTTTCTCTCTTATACTATTAATCAATATACGATGGTTTTGAATAGCCCAAGGGACATCTAAATAAGCGGGCGACAGACTATATAATATGTCGTTCTTGTTACATGTTATGTTGTTTCGTATTATATGGATCATTCCTCTCTTTCTATATCTAATACCTTTCATGTTTCATCAGAAAATATAAAATGTAATACAACAACCGATAATGAAAAAATATAGATCATTATTATTTTTAATTTAAAAATATTTTTATAATGGTATTGAAAATGTTTGTTTGTTTTTAATTTTTTATTATATGGAATTTGTATATTGATAAATAATTGTATGGATTTCACTATAGATTATTTATATTTTTGTTTTTTCAGTTAAAATATTTCTTTCTTTAATGTCATTAATTTTTATGTAAAGGAATAAAGTGGATAAACTGACTCATAAATTAAATATCTTAAAATCATGTACACGATAAGTTTCAAAGTAAAATACAGTCATGTACACAAATACTTATATTCTATTTGTAATATCTTCTTTGGATATTTTTACAGAGTTTATTATTAGAAACTTGAAGGAAAAAAATTAAACGTTCAACGAGAGGGTGGGGGGGGGGGGGGCAGAATTATGTGCACTAGCATAACGTCACTTAGCATCGCAGAAAAACAAACAAATGGAAAAATAGGAAAAAAAATTCCCTAAAAATACGTGACACGAAAGTATTTTGTTACTTAAATCTACATTATACTTTATGCAAAATTAGTTGTTTTTTTCGTGTCGTATGTGGGTATATTCATTAAAATAAATTACATCTTTAAAACAGAAACATGTTGTATTTGAGTTACATTCATGAATGTAATTCATGAATGCATTACAATTTCACATTTGTACGACCTCGATTAAAAATTCCTGTATATAAGTTAATAATAATAAAAAATAAAAAAATAAAAAATCTATCACTCTTGAAATATATAAATAAAGTAAAGTATTTACATTTTTCCCCTTTCTTAAAAATCATATCTGTGAATATAAAATACTTGCCCTCCTATATTTTTCAAAATGTCTATATGACAGCACATTATTTAATCCCTTGCATAAAAAAACAACAACATAATTAATAGAGCATAGTTATGTGATAACAATTTTTTTAAGAGTATAATGACATTAAAAAAAACTATATTCAAAAATAAACAACTAAATATCATGCAACACAATTTTTTATTTAAAATATTTTTAATACTTAATATAGTAAAATGACACGGTATATCATTTTTCATAAAAACTTATGAATATTTCATTATTATATTAATTTAATTATAATAAAAAATAATAATATTATAAATTATTAAAATATATATTAAAATATTATTATTATTTTTAATATATCTACTATATACGTTCTAGTGTTATAAATATGAAGTATAATAATTGGTTAATTATTTAAAACAATGAAAAATGATCGCATGATTATATGTCATAACAATTAATTAATTTTTTCATCCTAATTAGTATAGGAGACATAGTATAGATAAGAAAGAAAAAAAGGGGTGGGTTTTATTTTGGAACATGAACTTTTTTTTTTTTTTTTTTTTTTTAGTATGTGCTTAATGTACAACATTATTTCTTTTAAAGAGTGACAAGGGAACGTGAATCAAATTTCTTTTTTCTCTTCTCTTTTGTTATACATATTTAGCCTTATAATATTTCAAAATACTCAAATTTAAAGTGTTTTTTTTTTTTTTCGATTAATACAAATTCAAAAAGGTAGAAGAAATCAACACTAAAATATATAAGATTTATTTTTTCAGTTAAATAAATCTATTAATGATATCTAGATTTATTTTTTCAGTTAGATAAATTTATCTTTTTTTTTTTTTTTTTTTGCAATATCTTGACCACTTGTAACAACATGTCCTTTAAATGATTAAACACAGGGATCTCTAAAACCAATGACAGTTTTTACTAGAAGGTAAATGTGGCCTCACAAAAAAAGCCTGAAAATACTTGCTAAAATACTAAATAACTAAAAATACTTGCTATTTGAGTGACTATTTCTGTTTCTGACGTCAGCAAAAATTTGTATGCAAATTTTGTGCTGGTTGCATTAATTGAATTTTTCTGATCACTGCTACAAGTAACCTAGTTTCTAATTAAAATAAAAATATTTGGGTTGAGATGAGTGAAAAGATGCTTATATGCATTTGACTCTAAAAAGTATGATCTTTGTATTTGTTTTTAAAAAATAAAACCCTTTGAAATTGAAATTGAAAATGGTGCTACATTTGGGTTTTTTAACAAACGCAAATATATATATATATATATATATATATATATATATATATATATATATATATATATATATATATATATATATATATATATATATATATATATATATATGTATATGTGTGTGTGTGTGTGTGTGTAAGTTCCATCAAGTGTTTTGTGATATAAATGCTAATGTTTACTTCTGGTATATTATATTCCTTTACAAAATTTCTGAAGAGTCTGAGTACGTATATTTTGTTAACATTTTTTTTATCTTCAGTAAAAATAATGAAGTAATATAATAAAGTGTGAGAAAAGTTAAAACTGGTTTTTGTGTGAAAACAAAAACAGTAAACACGATACTTAATTTTACCACTTCATCGTATGCGGGAGTAAAGTAAAGAAGAGAAATATAACTAAAAACAATGAATGTAAATACCTTTTGGCCAAAAATACAATTTTAGAGATTGTGTTTATAATAAAGTCAAAAACATGACTATAAAATAACTAACCACTACAAGCACATATATATATTATAAACTTTTGTTTACAGATTTTATAGTTTTAATCAAAAATTTCAAAAAGGGTATATTGCATAATATGTGAGAAATTGTTGAATTTAAGATTTTAGCAAAGAAAATACTTTAATTTTATTTTTGAGTTAAAAGTAATTCTAGTGAGTGTTTTTCATACTTTGGTTTCTGTAGTATTCTAAATCATTTTGATATTTCATACTACTAAAAATAAATATCTGTACCAATTAAAAATTACATCTTTCATTTATTTCTTACAAAAGTTACTACGCCAAATACCTTATCGTTAAAAATTGAATTATCATTATTCTGCTTTTATCTTAATATTTTTCTTTTATTTTATGACAGATAACCAATACTATGCTTTTGCATTTTCCTATCTATATAAAATTGAGAAATATTAATTAATTGAGCAATTAAATTAAATGTTCTAGATACTGCTTTAATATTTAAAAAAAATGACTTGTAGTTACATTTTTTTTTTTTTTTTTTTTTTTTTTTTACTTTGTAGCACTTGTTAGCGTGTCTCTTTACAACTTGTAAATTTAATATTGGAACTTATGAAATGCTTAGCAAAACTTTAGTTTTTATTATTATTATTTTTTTATTTAACTACTTTTTGTTCATTTAAATTAACAATATTATAGTCGTTCTAATAAGCATAGCACAATATAGTGGTTTGAATGTTATTGATTCAAGTAATACTTATTATTATGTAATATGATTGCAACTGTGATTGCTTGTATTTTACAGAACCATATGTATGTGCTGTACGTTTTTTTTGTTTTTTTTTTTCCATCCAACTAAATACTATAGTAAATTAACGTATGATCAAACGGAAAAATTAAACAAAAATCGCAACAAAGTGATAGAATACTATAGAAGAGAGTACTTCTATAGGTACTTCTAGGGGGTGTACTTACTTTTAGAGTACTTTATGAAGTGAGGGTTATAAGTAGTTCCTACTACTAGCTTCTCTATAATTATCTAATCTGTAGCATAAAGGCTGCTACTTTTGTTCTTTTTTTTTTTAAACTGACGTTAGAAACATATATCGTCGTTGTTCCGCTCTATTGGCCAATGTCCACGTGGTTCATATTTTTCTAATGGCCGATGTCCACTTGGTTCATATTTCTCTAATGGCCGATGTCCACTTGGTTCATATTTCTCTAATGGCCGATGTCCATTTGGTTCATATTTCTCTAATGGCCGATGTCCACTTGGTTCATATTTTTCTATTGGCCGATGTCCACTTTTTTGAAAATGAACTATTGGCCGATGTCCATTTTGAACCAAAATATTTTTTTTTAGTTAATCGATTCTATATTCTATTTTACATATGCGAGGTAATTTTTGTTTCAATATCTTAAAAAATCAATTTATAGTTGCAATAAATCGATGTGTACAACAGGAAAAAGCTGCCACATGGCACGCCACTCATCCACATGGCACGCCACTCTATGACCACGCCGACTGCAGTATTATCGTGCAACAACTTGCAGTTTTGTTGTACTTGAAAGAAAAAAGACCCGATACAATACTTAAAAAATGACATAAATAAATACAGTCCTAGAAAATTACCCCGCGATGGGAAAAAAATACTGCGCGCCTGTAAAGTATGCAACTTTGCAACGTTACGCAATAAAGATAACTACTGGACCTTTAAGCAAAAATTGCTATTAAAGCATGAGAACTATTGTGCTATTACACCTCAAAAGTAACAATACCTACCCTATAGCCTCACGAAAAAATTGTTGTTATTAAAATGTTTCTGTTATTATTAAAAAAATTTAAATTGCATAAGGTGAAACGTTATATTATAAAGATTTTGTTAAAACCGGTCGCAATTATGCAAATAATCAACAGAGATAATTAGTTTTTTGTCTCTCCTGAAAAGTGAGAAAAGTGGACATCGGCCATTAGGAAAATATGAACCAAGTGGACATCGGCCAATAGAAAAATATGAACCAAGTGGACATCGGCCATTAGAGAAATATGAACCAAATGGACATCGGCCATTAGAGAAATATGAACCAAGTGGACATCGGCCATTAGAGAAATATGAACCAAGTGGACATCGGCCATTAGAAAAATATGAACCAAGTGGACATCGGCCAATAGAGCGGAACAACGACGATATGTCATTGTGCTTATTTTTGAAAAAAAAAAAGCTGAGGCTAGAAAAATGTCATTGGCGGATACTTAACACTTTTTTTTAACTTAACTTTTAACTATTTTTTATATTACATTCTCCGAACAAGCTTTATAATATAAAATGTATTTTATTTATATCTTTAAAACGCATCATGCAAGACAAAGATATTTCAAAATAAATATATTATTTACAGATAACTACCATAACTAAATATAAATGAACAGAATATTCAAATTATTAACATTACAATATTCCTCTACCCTATATATATACTACAGTATATAACATTTAATTGCAATATAGTAAAGTTAATAAACAGTATGTTTACTGTTTGTTATACAAAACCTTAAGACTTAATAATGTTCATTGTTATATGTGTGTATATTTTAGTTTTTGTTTTAAAGTAAATAAAATAGCTTTATAATGAAATAAAAGTTTCAAACTTAAATGTGAATTGTATATAATAGTTATAACACAGTATAAGGTAAAACAAAAGCATTTTATTGTTACAATAAGTTAGAAAATAAATGCTATTTATAAAGCTTAATAATGTGAACGTATATGTATAGTAATATATATTATTAGTTTTATTACTTTTTTTTAACAAGAAAATCTAAATGTATAACAATATAATATACATATTATGGAACTGTAAACCTATTATTATTTATATGTACAGGTATCTTTTATTATATCTATTTCTTATTATTTTTTTTTCTTATTTATTACATTTAATTTGAGAACATTTTGAAACTGAAACATTTTTCATCCAACCAAGATCTCTTGTCGGCCTGTGCGAATACCAATAAAATAAGTAAAGATTTAATTATATAGTAAGACAACTCAATAAAACAAAATTAACAGTATAAAACATAATTATGTAATCATATAAAAAATAAAAATAAAGATGTCTAATGTTTTAAAATATAATTTTGTATTTGCAATAATTAAAGAGTTACATAATTTATTTTGCGATTTTTATACTGTTTTCTGTGAAAAAATTTGTTGATTTCAAATTTGTATAAATTATTAAAAATGTGCTTTATTCACGGAGCCTAAATAAACAAAAGTAATGCTTTCTGTTATGCAACTTTTCTTTTGTAAACATGCATAGTTGTGCTACACTAATAGAAAAAGCAATAAATAAATAAATAAATAAATAAATAAATAAATAAATAAATAAATAAATAAATAAATAAATAAATAAATAAATAAATAAATAAATAAATAAATAAATAAATAAATAAATAAATAAACAAATAAATAAATAACCAAACAAGCAAACAAACAAAAACAAATAAACCTTCTAGATTCTAAAGATTTGTAACTACAACGCTCTAATTATTTTGCCAATTTTATCAGCAACATAAAAATCTTCTTCGACCGAGGAAAGAATAACAAGAAGAGAGATGTAATTTATATCTGATTCGTGATGCGAGTGTTAAATTGAGTTTTTCCTTTAGTATTAAAAAAAAAAAAATGAAAGAAAGAAAAGACATTAGCGTCTTGATAAATCACCTTGGCAAAAAGTCATAACTATAAAAATTATATCAATAAAAATTTATCTATTGGAAAAATGTTTTTAATTCTATGTTAAAATTATATATAGTTTTTAAAGGATATAATAAATATTATTTATTATATAAATTTTAAATAGTTGTATAAATTTCAAGTTTTATGGACTATTTTTTTTTTAATACCATAAATTGCGTATAGGGTAAACAGAATTAAAGTTTTCATCATGCTTAAAAGTAGGTAAATTAAGTTGTAGATTTCTTTTTCTTAAAATATTGTTTTATAAAACAGTATATAGATGCACTTAAATGAATGTTAAAATATAGAAAACCGAAATAATCTTTGAATCGTCTATAGGTAAGGGGGATTAATCTCTCTCTCTCTCTCACCCAACCACCCACCCACACATTCATTCTCTTTTATTTTCATATTTTATCTTATGGTCACACACAAATTTCGCAATGACACAATTAATATTTAACTACCAAAAAATTTAAAATTTGAGTATACAGCAAATAATTATTATAATATGCAGTAAAAAAAATGCTGAAAATTGATTTTATTTATCAAACTTATAATCTTGTTAAAATAATCATATTTCTTTTTTCAATTAGATTTATTCATTTCTATTCTCATTATCAGTCATTTAACAATGAAAATAAATATTAAAAAAATTTGGCTTTAAAATCCCATTAATTTGTGATAAAAATCAGTAAGAATTTTGTTGGCACTTTTATTCATTACTTTTAAATTTTTTCTACTCTCTTTTTCACTTATAATATAAAATAATTCAAATGTCTTTTGAAAAGCGTTTTTGAACATCTCTCATATCTCGTTGACATTTTCCATTCTACGATGTTTTTTTTTTATATTATTTTTTTTCCTAACTTTTCTTCTTTGTTAATTAGAATTATGAGCAGAACAAATTAAATGGAGTGAAAATATGCAATGAAAATTTCCCTATGATGTATGGGAGAAAGACTATATTATATGATTCTTAAATATAAGGAATTTGTGATATACAGTATATATTATATTTTTAAACTTTTATAATAACAATGATTGTTATTACAAAAAAAAAATATGATATTTTTTTTTAAATTTATTAGTTTTAAAATAGGTAGAGGGGAAATATTAATCTTTTCATTATTTATTTTGATCGTCGTTTTAAAAGAGAATTTCAAAAATACAGTGCATTGTAAAAGTAGAGCTTAATCTCATTTATTTTTTGCTTTAAAATTTTTAAAAAGACAAACTTAAATACAAAAGTTACACATACAATACATTATATAGACTTGATTGCTCAAACACTATCCACCATCGGAAATAAAAAAAAATACGTAATTTATGCATAATTATGTTATTAAAGCCTACATATTGCTAAATTGAAACAACATAATATGTATGCTATTTAACGTAGTAATTATACATTATAACTTCTTTTTTTTCTATCAAACCTCTAGGCGAGGTACAACTTATGCTAGTTATTTACATATTTACATTGCATTTATACTGAATTTACACTCCCAAGACTTCCGAAACCCTATCAAAAGATTCGCGGGTTCTTCCATGGCGTGTCGGCCATGGCCTGGCAAATCCTTCCCGGCATTCGCCTTTACATACCGAGGAAACAATGGAAACCTCCGTCAAGAAGTCGGTAGAGGAATGCTCTGAGATATCCCTTCTACCTCCCGAATGCACTGTATATTTCCGGTGGACAAAGCTTAATGATAAACTTTGCTTCTGCCGGGAATCGAACCCGTGATCCATCGCGGACGAGTCAGACACGCATCCTTATATAAATGTAAAATATAACTTATAACATTAATTTTGTTTTAGTGGAAAATTTTGTCTAGAAATGAGCTAGGATAATTATGACGTATTTATAATTGTTAGTGTAGAAGGGAGTACGCTGTCAGAACAAGGTCATTTCAAGTGACTTAAGATTGTATGATTTTCTACAGTTACTAGGCACTTCATAGCTTCTTCTTTTTGTTATTATTATTATTAAATTTGCATGATCTATTGTTCATCGAATATATACCTCACCTACTTTTCAATCATTACCATGTTAAGTAGTTATGTACCTTTTTTAGCCTCTTAATAAAAATCAATTACATTTTATTATTATTAGATACGTCAATGCTAGAAGCTAACTTTTAGTGATAAATTTTTGGATAAAATCTTGTCTCGCTTATCTTTTCACCTGATTGAGTGTCAATCAGTGACCAGAACATATTATATGCGATAAACATAACTAATTTCTACAGCGGCTGGATAAGAAAAGGCTACAGGATTTTACAGGGATTTTACTAAAAATTTGTAAAGAAAGAAAAACATACAATTTTGCAGTAAAACATTAGGAAAAGATATTTTCAAAAATGTAAAAACAAAATTGGGGGGTCACTAGATGATTCATGCTAGTTTTTTTTTTTTAGTTCTTTTAAGATCTTATGTTAATTTTAATATTTCTTTTTCTCTCTTATCTGATGGTCACGGGTTCTGAAAATTTTATCTTAGGAAGGTGTTACTATTAACTTTTAAATGTCACCATGAAGTTTGTAAATATTTCTTTTCAAATATTAAGATACAAGTCATCGACATACAACCCTTGATATAACAGTTCTTATGTAGAATTGATAGAAAACAAGTTTTTGCTAAATATTTGTAGGATATTGTGTGTATAGATTTAAAAAAAAATCCCACAATTTACTTTTCTCTTCATTATCCATTGCTTTCATTTGACTACTAGTCTCTCTCTCTCTCTCTTCTTTCTCTTTACCATTTCATATTTTCATTACTCTATAAACATGATATTATACATTAACCTTTGCTATATATATATATATATATATATATATATATATTATAATACTTTTTTTTACATACGTAATTTAATGTCATCATTTTCTTTTTTATAATTCATATTCAAACACAAAAATTATACTAACAAACGACTCATACAAAAAAAAAATTATATTCCTACATGTAAATGAACTTATAATGTTATAATGAATTTTTTATATATTATAATGTAACGTTGTCTCCTCTCTCTCTCTCTCTCTCTCTCTCTCTTTCTCTTTCTCTTTCTCTTTCTCTTTCTCTTTCACCCCCTACCCCTATTTTTTTTTCAAATGATTTTTATTTTTTATAAATGACCGAACATTAATTATATAGTTAATAAGAATTATCTTAATTTCCAGTAAGGTAGTTTCAAAACTAATGTTTTTAAACGGAAAGGGGTTAAAAAAAAGTCATAGTATTCGTACAGATTATAAACTTATACAGCACTTTTTTTTTCCATATATAATGATAAATCTTTGACTATGGTTATATTCTGTGATAACCATACTCGCTCCATTACCTTTTAATAATTTTGACCAAAATGTCATAAATTTATTAAAAAATATAATGAATTTTTATAAAATATATTATTAAAAAAAAAACTTTTTGCCATCAACCCTTTTTATATTCTTCTTTAATTTTAATGAAATGATTTGTAATTTAAAAAAAAACATGGATTCATGCTTAAATGAATCTAAGTTTTTAATTGATTTATTTCTACAGTATTTTTTTGTTGATGTAGAAAAAAGATTATTAAAAAGAAAATTATTTGTTACTTATAATAAGTGCTGGATTTTCTTTTTCTGTGTTTACTAAAAAATTAAAAACAGTATTGTCCTATAATATCTACATATATATACAAAATACATAATGTTACATTATTTGAAAAACTATTTAACTAAGTGGGTGACCGACTTGGTGCAGGAATAGCAAAAAAAGAGAAATACTATATTTTTCAAGATGAATTCTTTCTACGTTTTTTATATCCAGCAAAATAAATACTAAAATTTTCAAATAAAATTGAATAATTAAAAAAAAAAAGTATTAATAATATTTTTAATTTTGAAAAAGTTTCTAATTTGAATTTAAAGTTAACGCTAAAAATTAAATTTTCACATTTACTCGTACATGCTATCTTCAAAGTGTACTAAATTATATATATTTGCTCGATTATATATAGCCCCTTATATTTCATCGTGTTTGCATGAGTTTGGCATAACTGAGCGTTTAATTAACATTTCATCTTAACTTAAAGTTAATTTTATGTTTCGCAATCGTTCAGTTTGTCAGATATTAGCCGGTCAACTTCTCCCTTAATTTTACCATTAAGATTATTGTTTAAATTTATAGTCGTAAAAAATAAGTTATGAAAATTTATCAGTCAAAAACTTTTTTTTTTTTTTTTTAGTATAAATTAATGTATATAATTTTAATTGTAACTCATTAGTCCTGATACATAGTCACAAAATAATGATGAAAAAGATATTCTAAACGTTCATAAATACACTAGGGGATTTGTTAAGCTATTATAAAATTTATCTATATGAAAAATAAAATGAATATTCCATTAAGCTAATCAATTATTTGGAGACAAAAAAGTTATATATAAAAAGATGTTAATCTTTTATATAATGTTATGACCGATGTAATACAGAGAAAATTTAATATTAAAATTGCGAGCATAGAGCGCATGGACAAAAATGATTTGTCAAAGTCGACTGCATACGTGGCTCTCTAGTGTAACTTTTCATATCAATAATCAGATCGTTCTCATGTAATGTATATATAGTAATATCTATTAATTAACATCTGCGCTTTAATTAAAATTTAAGTTTCAGATGAGTTAAAAACTTCCATTTTTTTTTTTTCGATATATGAGATTTTTTTTTTTTTTTTTTTTTGGCCTATAAGTTATAATTCAATAATATAATCCAATAACTTATAAATAATAGTAATGATAAGTAAAAGAGTTATGATGTAAAATTGAATTCTATTACATTATGGCAAAACATTGTATATTCATAATTATGATGACTTAAGCAATTGCCACATGTAAATACAGAATAAAGTTTTGCGTTAAAGTGTCTGTACATAAAAAAAAATTGGCAGCTTATAAAATTAAAGGTCTACATTTACACCATTGAGTTCATATAGAACAAAAACAATTTTACATGCATAACAACATCGTATTGATACTTCATATTTACACCGCCTTTCCTTCATATACTTGTACGTTACGTAAAAGAAAAAAACATCAAGCTTCTTATTTTTCGCAACATTTGTCTCCTGTGGAAAAGTTGGCCTTTCTTAAAACACGTAAAATCGAGTCTTTTTTTATCTTGCTGCTGCTGCTGTTTTTTTTTTTTTTTTTTTTTTTTTTTTTTTTTTTTTCGCAAAGAAAAAAGCACTACTACGATGACTTTATGATACTAAAGTATAAAAATTAGTCACAATGCAATTATTTGTCACGCCACCTGTGATTGGAAAACGTTTTACACCAGTAGTACTTACTGAAAGTTGATGTTAATTTCGTTAAATCATCTTTTAAAAATTAAACTTTAATGTTAAGCATTTCACACCTTTAGTGATTATAGCTAGTTTAACACTTGTGTAATACAACATGCAACGGCTAAATATATATAACATTATGATGCAACGATTATATATTATTTCTATATTGACCTCATAAATTATATTTCTTTTTTTTTCTTTGCGTGTATTTGGGAGTCTCCCACTATATAAATTTTAAATATTATTAATAACGATGACATTTGATGTGATATCAGTATGTATAACTAATTATCGTTTAGTGTGTTAGCGTCTCTCTCTCTCTCTCTTGTCCCAATCACGTTTGATAAACAGGGGCGTGGTACACTGACAACACGTGATCAAAACATTAGCACCACCCTACCTGCCTGACTGCCTACTTTTTCTATTATCTATCTCACGTGTCATATGCCTATGTCATTCTATTTTTAATCTATTTTCGGTCGTTAATTTTTATACATATATTTAATATTTTTCATTATACTTCATATAACTTCGTACAACTTTTCCACTTGCGTATTTTTTTACATGGTTTCTGCATTATATACATTGTCTTAAGGTGCAATTTTTATGGTTATTTTGCTTTCTGATTTAAATTTAAAGATAATAATAAACTATTGTCAAAAAAGATGAGAGGTTATTTCAACCGAAACCCCTTTTCTCAGATTCTAATCAAGTTATAGGAATAAAATTCAACACGTATTAATTTCACTATTTCATTGATTACCTGCAACATTTGGGTGTTTAGGTGGTGAAAATTGTTTGAGTAAAGAAGGTGCATTCGTTTGTAAGAAGCTCTGATCTTGATTTGGTTTTTAGTCAGTTAATAGATGTAATATAAACGCTTCAGTCTATAGTTTTTCAGTGTTTAGTTATGTCCTAGATAATTTATTTATTTATTTTAGTAGTTATATGTACAATCAGTGGCATTATAGCATGATGTGTGTACGTACTGTGTGTACCACCAATGTATTGGGCGCAAGCCTATTTTTGGATGACAACAAACAAATAAATAAATAACTTAAATATTCTTATGAACTATTTTACAAGTTAAATATGTATACGTATAAATTAAAACCTTATTTATACAAGACTCGAAGCTAAATTTAATTTATCTATATACACGCTGTATGATTTATGAATAATACAAACTGTTTTAAATTTAAAAAAAATATATCCCAAGACCTGCATTAATTATAATAATGTAATGGTTTTCCTAATCAGTTAAAAAAAAATACTATTTTAATTTAATCTACTAGTTCCTCAGACAATGTAAAAGGGGCATTACGCTACCCGCAATACATAAGTACCCAACTATTTGCATACCTTTCAGGAGCTAAACGAAAAATTCAATCAAATATTTTTATGTTACTTTAACTACAATCTTTAAGTATTTTTAAAATAAAAACGAAATTAAGTTATTATCGAATTAATATATACAAAAAAAAGTAACAATAACAATTATTCTGAAAAGTCAATTCTCTTTTCTAAAAAAAAAAAATAATAATAAATTTTATTTAAATCAATTAATCGTTATACTACATTAAATTTTTAATATTACTCTTGATAGTAATAAAAATTTGCATATATAAAATTAAAAATAATACATTAAAATAGATTTCTATATTATAATATATAAGAAAAAAATATATATATATACATCCATTGATTTTTCGAAGTTTGTTAATTTTATTATAGAATGCAATGAGCGTAATATTTAGTGAGCTGTATCTCTTTTTCCCTTCCTGTTTAAGGACTTTTTTTTATCGAAGAATCATCTTTAAAAACTTTTTTCTCCTTCTCTCTCTCTCTCTCTCTCTCTCTCTCTCTCTGTTAAGTAATCGTTGTAATGTAGTAGATGACTTTTTGGACGGTGATTAAAAAAATAATGAAATTGTTCATTCCCTCTTTTTTTTTCTTACTTTTTTTAGAGTGCTTACTTATATATACGTCTCTCTCTCTCTCTCTCTCTCTCTCTCTCTCTCTCTCTCTCTCTCTCTCTCTCTCTCTCTCTCTTCACCCTCTTAGCTGTCACTATATAAATGGAAAGCTAAAGATCGACTATATTTAATTTTTTACGCCGCATAATCTTGTTATAAAATATTGCAAGACAGAAAAAAAAATGTAATATTTCTTCATAAAGTGTAAAAAATTGAGTATTTTTAAGGTGACGTATTAATCTTTAAAAAAATTGTCATTTATTAATTTATTTTTTATTGATATATATACATATCTAAAAATTTAATCATAAATAATTTAAAAAATGTAAAACACGTTTCTTATATATTTTTCGTTTAGACTTCATAATTTTGCAATTTAAAATGTACTATTGTATGTCTTTCATTAACTAAAGCTGGTTTATTATTTAATTTTATTTAATTCTATAATACTATCAACTAATATTACTAGCAATTAACATGTCTTGAGTTATTTATAAATTATTAATCATGCAATAATCAAATCAAAATAGTCACCTCTGTAAAAATAATATATTTGTAATATTTTTACCAATATATAGATATTTGGTTATTATATCCACAATAATTACGAATTATGATAAACAAGATACTTGCATAAATATTCAATTGCCATAATGTATAATTTAACTAAAAATTTCACTTTTCAAATAGAAACAAAAACTTTAAGAAATTGATAAAAAAAAAGTATCAATATTAACAATTTAAGAGGAAAAAAAAAGAGAGAATTTAAATAAAAGTAAGAAAAATGGGGAAGTATGAAACTTAAAGAAGATAAAAATAATTTGGTGTAGGGTGGTATGAGGGAGTGAGGTGGGGGTGACAAGAGGGGTTGAGAGGGATGAGTTTACATAATTTTTATCGTTCTTCATCAGCCCTCTTTAGCTAAACATGATAAATTTCCAATCATGATACCCGCGAACGCGAGCTTGTATTTCTTTACTTCCCTTTAGACAACTTTTTTTTTTTTTAACTGATTTAAAAGGAAAAAGACATAATTAAGTACTTTGACATTATACTTTGTCTTGTCAAATGTCAAGAATTTAAAAATTGTCCTTTTAGTTTTATTGATGTTTTATTTTCCTTTGTGCATGCGATTAATTATATTTCTTTCATTTTTTTCTTCTTCTTCTTCTTTTTTTATCCTGATTTGCAATTTAAATTACTTTCAATTTTCATAATATTCTATTCCTATTCTATCAATGTAAGTTATTACTGTTTTTTTTTTTTTTTTTTTTTTTTTTTTTTTTTTTACGTATAATATTTGAAATATAATAATAATAAATGGTTTTTATTTTGAAGCCAAAAAAGGTACAACCCCACTTATATGGTCCTCTTACATTTTTTTAACAATTTAATATTAATATGCGTTTCTTCTTAAAATAAAAATACACCAACGAGTAAATGAAATAAAAATGAACCAATTTTATACCCAGTTTTTAAGAAACATTGATTTTATCATTCTTTAAATTAAAATATTCCCTTTCTGTGTAAACAAATTTTATATGATGGAAATTAAATATTTTAATTAATTACTTATTTATCAAAAAAACAATTTAATAAAATACATAAACAATCACTTAAGAATTATATCAATAACAAAACAATGTAAATATTTAAACAATAAATTTTATACAGAAAAGTAAACAAAAAGCAATAAAATATAAATTGATATTCTATTTGTCTTTGTTTCGATCAAAATAAATAATTTAATTACAAAAATAAACATTTCGCTTTTTGATAAACGAATTGGGATTATTTAACAAAAATGGTATACTGCCAGCAATTATTATATTTTATCATTGTTTATTTATAAACAAGTTTAATTAAAGACAATAATTATTAATCTATTACCATTCCTATAAAATAAAAAGTAGTTTAATAAATTTTGAACGATGTATATAAATTTTATTCCAAGACAAAGCCATCCAATTTATCAATACCATTGTGTAATACTGTAAATAAGTGATAGCGTCAGATGCAAAAGCAGACTTTTGACTTATGCTGTTAAATGTCATTTTGTCTTACTATAAGCAGGTGATAAATGAATCTAGCATCAAAAATGCCGAATGTGTGCTTTTGTATCTGATGCTTTCAAATATGTGTGAATTAAAAAGTGCAACTGCAGAAAATTCAATTGCACAATTAAAGAACTCAAATGTAAATTAAAAACTGATGGTTTTCATGTAAGGTTGTGGATCTTTAGTATTTTTTTGTAATAGTTATAACTAGTTTACTTAAATGAGTTCCTATAATAACAAAATGTAATATGCAAATGCATTTAATCTTTTGGCCTTAATACTGAGCAATGGTCTAATTATTGTCTGTACGAGTAGCGCGCACTCAAAAGTGTCACTGGTGATGAAAAATTCCTTAAAAATAATATTAGCTTAAAACACGTAAAAGCGTGTCTAGTCTCTCTCTCTCTCTCTCTCTCTCTCTCTCTCTCTCTCTCTCTCTCTCTCTCTCTCTCTCTCTCTCTCTAAAAAATATAAATAAATAAATAAAAAAAAAACGGTATGGTATGGTAATGTTAAAGGTAAAGGATATAAAATTAGGAGCCGATTACCTTTTCCTGTGCCTCCTATGATTGGTTAGCAAACTTCACCGATAAGTTCTATATTTCAGAGGGCAAAAAAAGGTTTCTACATGTGCATTCATAAGACATTTTTAATTTTGTAGCACCGCCATTCGTTTTCTACGTTATCGTATTTGTACAATTCTAAGCTTTTTTTTTTTTTTTTTTTATTTATTAGTTAAATGGACAGTAGCAATACTGAAATCCACCGTACAACTCAGACTCCCATTTGAGTACTGACCGCAATAACCGCAATCAACGTAACTTTATTGAAGTAAATAAAATAAATTGTTTCTAATCCTTTTTCCCAAGAATTTCACCCAATCCGTTTATTTAAACTTATAATTTATAATACAAAACAAATATCAAACAGATTTTCAAGTATTCATAGACTTTCTGTTATGTAAAAAAAATGTAAAAAAAAAGAGAAAAGAAAAAACATTCTGAACAAGAAAAAAATGTAGTTTTTTTTTTTTTTTTTTTTTTTTTTTTTAGTAGATAAAAAAATAGTAGTACTATCTTGAGTATATGTGTCAATGTAAGAGTATGTTTTTCCTATGGGGATATGCAACTTGAATAGCAGAGAAAAGAAACAAAATATATATAAAGGACATTTTGTAAGCAAATGCATTGGGAATTCTCCAGGGTCAGTTTTAAAAGACGATCAACGTATTCGTATTATTTGTTAGAATATATACAGTAAAAAAAAAAGAGAAAAAGAAAGACATTTGGAGAAAAAACTTTTTTATTGTTATTTGCATAAAAAATAAAGTATATTTTGTATACTTTTTGGTATTCTGTAGACACTTTAAATATTTTAAAACAAGTTCATATATTATGTAAATTTCTTTATATATTTTTTTTAAAACTATGACTCTTTTATTAAGAGACAAAATAAAAGTTTTTTTCTGTTTGTATTTTTTTTTTTTTAGTAGTGATAATTTTTTAAAGTTTTTATGATAAAATATTTTAAAATAAAAATATTTAGTTACATAATACTCTATGTTTATAATGCTAAATAAAATGTTAAAATTAATTATGTGAAAACGTTTATAGTTTTCAATTTTATTTTAATAATGTGTCAAGCAAAAATTAAAAAACAAATATGATAAAAATATTAAAATGATTTTTTGGCAAAATCACAAAAAGAATTCAATAAAACCTTTTTTTATGCTTATTTATTCCGAACCAAAGTAAGTGAAAATGTGGTAGCTTGGGAATAATTTGATATTTTAAAATACTTATCAATTAATGCAATTAAATAATGTTATTATCATCATACATACTTCCAAATATAATGATTTGATAAAAAATCACAATTTATAATAGCAAAAAAAAAAAAAAATTAAAAAGCGTAAAATATTATACAATCAAAGTTTAAAAAAATTCAAATAAATAAAATATTTTTGCAATAAAAAACGTCACTACATGATTTCATGTTATATAATTATTGTTGCTAATTAGAAAAAGAAAATAAAATTTGTAATAAAATATGAAAATATGTATAACATTTTTGACAAAATAAATTATTAATAAAAATTACACTATATATCTGAATAGTGTAGTATAATAAAATATATCCCTACTTTTTTTTATTTTTCAGGGAATATTTTAACAATGATGCATTGGCACAATGAATAACATAAAAAACTTCAATTTTACAATTGTATAAATTTAAATTTAAAATTGTTATATTAAATATTAAAACTAATGATAATACAAGTCAAAATATTATACTTTTTTTTTACTATAACTTTTTATTCCCCTACCTATTTTTATTGCTTGATTTTAAAAATGCTGTTTTTTTTTATACATTCATGCGCATATTCTTTACGTAATGTTTATTTCTTCTCTTTTAAACATACAATAGTTGTATTTGAATGCAGTTATGGTATTAAATAAAGATGATATAGTTGTATTTATTGTATTTTATTGTCTGAAATTGAATGAAAATTTATTTCTTTAACACAAAGCTTAAAAGATAAAAGCTGATTTCGAGTATTTGCATAGTAATAATAATAAAAGTAAAGAAGTTGGATGCTATAAAACCAACCATCACAAAATGAATTCTTTTTTCTATTATAAATGTTGAGTGTACAATTAAATTCTGTATCCTGTGCGTTCTAAATACTGTATTACTTGCACGAATCATACACGGCAGAACATTACTAATAATGCCAGGTATACAGTATACAACAAATTTTGTAAATTAAAATAGAATATGCCTTATATTTACATATTGACATTTAAATAAGATTTGGGTACATAACCAGTAGCAGTAATTTTCTGTAAAAATTGCACCAAATACAGTTAAATTTCATATATTTTTACTGTTCCTGAAAGTTGTTATTATTAGAATAGTTGATGTACAAAAAAAAAATTAAAATACCATTTTCTTGTATTTGTTTGAATGTCAGCATTTAATTCTAGAAGGAAATTGAAGGCATATAAATATACCTGAAATTTTATAACTCTCAATTTTAAAATCTAATCCACTCTACGCCAAAAAAATATGTTCACATAATAATTTATCGTTACAACAATATTTCATAAAATATTTTTCAATGCAAAATATTTGTGCTACTATAATTTTACAGCCTAACGTAAAGCAAACTTAATAGTGTGATTGTTTATTGAATTATTAAAGTATTTGATTCAATACATCATCTGAAATTTTATAAATTAAAAATATGCATAATAAAAACGTACAAATTTGTAAATTAGAAAAAGGATCTAAAAAATCATTAATTTACTTAATTATACTCATAAAGATTATTACAAAAAAATAGTAATTTTTTTCTTAAAACTTGAAGATATATTTTGATAGAAGGTGTATACAGCGTACGTACCCTAGTTTTTTTTTTTTTTTTTTTTTTTTTTTTTTGACATTGACAAGATCACTCCCTCGACCCTTAAGTTACCCTAGGGTGTAATCCATTTCAATTTGACCCCCTTCTACTTTTTTGTCTTTTTATTCTTTATACGTAGCACCAAGAGACAAGTATAGAGAAAACGGATGGGACTCAAAGTCTTACTTTTTTATTTTATTATATACTCTTTTGTAAGAACAAAAAAAAAGTACTTACATACTTTATAAAATATATAACTATATTGTCATGAAATTATATACTTTTTAAACTGTTTAGAAATATTGTTGTTATACTCTTTTTATATACTTTCAGTTGTGTGAATAACATTTTATTGATGGATGTCAATCATGCTTTACATAATTTTATAGTTGTAAAAGCTTTTTTTTTTTTCAAGCTTCCCAAAATATAGCCAGAAACATTATACAGTAGTTTGCATAATCGCCCACAGATATTGCCCATTTCAAATTACAGTTTTTGGTTAACAAAATGATTATGTAAGAAATATCGACCATCCTTAGGTGGCGCGGACTTTATACATAGATAGTTTTTTTCCATCATTCAAACAATAATATCCTATACAACGAGTATATAATACAAAACATTCTAAATTTCGTATTACAAAATAATGAATGTGATTTTAGTTTTATCGTGTTTTTTCTTATTTTGTCAGTAGAATATTAAATTATTTTTTACCTCAAATCAAAGTTTTGTACTACCCATAATTGTTATGCGAGTTCAAAAATATTACACATGGGATAAATAATTTTCATTATAAAAGAATGAAAATCTGCACCTTATGTTTTAGTTGAAATGGTAGACAAAAATGTATACATTTTTTATATAATAGTCAACTTGAAATTATAATTTGTGAGGAGGGAGAGGAACAAAGAGAGAGAGAGAGAGAGAGAGAGAGAGAGAGAGAGAGAGAGAGACAGACAGACAGAGAGAGAGAGAGAGAGAGACAGAGAGACAGAGACAGAGAGAGAAATTATTAACAATTTTCATGTCACAAAACAATTAGATTTTTGTCATAAAAAAAAGGACAAAATAAATGTTTTTTCCTTGTCTATTGTATACTGTACATTTTGTGATCGACATTTTTTTTTCTTTTACTACAAAGAAATTTTACGACAATAGAACGATTGCTTGTATTCAAATGTATTGTTGCTTCAAGAGGGTAAGAGAGAGTTGATGAGGGGATATCACGCTAATCCTTAGAGATCATCGTAGATCAAGAATTGATGCTGCATCAACAGTAAAAAAAAAAGTAATAATATTTACTTTCTGTAAATATACTGTATACAATACACTGATAAAAATACATGTGTAATAATTATGCTACTATACCTATAGCAACGTGTATTCCTCACAGTATAATTAATGCTAAAATGAGTATATTGCTTATACGGACAAAAATAAATATGTAATAACTAATAATACTATATTAGCTAATTTTCAATAGTTTGTTCAATACAACATAATCTATGCTATATACACTACATAATAAAAGTATAAATAATTAACTTAATATACAGCATAATTTGTGTTACAGATCTAATTTAACATCATTTATGATATAAAGTCGTTATGGCATAAATGATACGAAATAAATGCAGCATAAATTAGGTAATTTTTTCTTTCTATGTTATATGCTGTAATTTTCTGTTTGTTGCTTTCTTTCTACACTTGTTCTCTGTTTACTATGTATTAATTATTTATTTATACATATAGTTTAGGGCTTTTTTCTGTAATGTATTTCAGTGTTTATTATTATTTATTTATTTGATTTTTTTTATTGATTTTTTTATTTTTTATTTATTTATTTATTTTTTTTTTTTTTTGGTAAGAATTGGCTAGACACGTAGTCAAGCCTAAACCTCACCCTGTGAAAAATATATCTGGTATTTGAATAAAGAAACCCATTTTATTGATTTGATTTGAGCATAAATATATATATATATATATATATTTTTATTTTTTTATTTTAAAGAACATTTGTGCTACTATAGCATTGTAATTATATCCGTGTATATATTATGAAAAACATAAAAATTATTATGTAGGAGAAAAATTAATCAAATTTATAATAATAAGAAAAAAAAGTATAGAGACACATACATGACCACGTGTTATAAAATACACGTGTACAATTAGTCACATGAGATTTGCCCATATCACACACAAACTAGCATAGTGTTTAGTTGAATGGATATAATACAGTAAACACTGTTTTGTTACATGTATATTGTTTGGAGCATGGGGGAGGGGAGGGGGTTGGTATAATGTGTTTACCAGGCCCTAGAGAAAGATACAGAATTAGTTTTACACTCTATGTGCTAAATATCAATGTTCATGACTTGTGAAATGGGACTACTTTTTGGTTTCTCCAATATTTTTGTACACATCAGATTTTTGGAATAAAAAAAATTGCCAGAACTCTATAAAATAAATACATTTTACTATAATGAGTTAAGTTATTGTTCAGTAAAATACTCTGATACAAAATATAGACACAAAGTTGTTTAATTTCTAGCTTTAGGTTTTAGAAAGAACATATTTCAACAGTTTTTAATTAATATTATTCATGACTTATACGTATAAAATAGGATTATTAATTGCATTTTACAAATGAATTTATAAGCTACTTGCATGCAGACGTGATATTATATGAATTAAACAAATTATAAAAAAAATTCTTCAGCTAATTCCTTGAAGTATTTTCAAAACCTTCAAAAAAAAAAAAAAAAAAAAAAAAAACTGCATAGAAAGATTTTCAATAACTTTTCATAATCTAAGGAAAAAATATGATTTTTAACCCCAAGCTTTTTTCGATTAATTTTTACAAAAAATTAATGTATTTTTTATTTTTGTTTGACCAAACAGAAATGCATTCATACATAAATATTTTTTAATCAGCTAATAAGTTATAATGGTATAATTATTAATGTTTGTTATTGCCACAATATAAAAAAAAAAACGGACATTTCTCTTTTCTGTGTATGGATGTAAATATTCAATCTATAGTCACAGTTTTAAAACCATAATTTCCTAGTTCAGTAGTTATTATATTCCAGCAGTGCAATGTAAAAGATGAACTTCTAATTATACCCCCCTCCCCTCCTTTTTTTATTATTATTATTATTATTATTATTTTTTGCAGCAAAAATGATACACCAAATTTCATAAAAAATATTCTGGTGGTTGTAGAACATAACATGCATAATATAATATATAAAAGCCTTTGAGCTGGAATGCATGATAGAGAAACTGAGAAAATCTTGTACAAAAATTACAAGAGAAATATTTCTTTCTAAAAAAACAAGTTTTCCTAACTTTTGCTCTTTCATGTTTGCTTTTTAGAATACAACATATAATAATAATAATAAGTTTAGAGACATACTAGAAAAGCAAAACTTAAGTGTACTTAATTTTTATGTTAAAATGAGGCCTACAGAAAATACAATAAGGTATAATGTGGTCAAGTTAAAAGTTATCTTTGCTAATTATTATACTACATAGCTACCTTGTGGGTTGTTTAAAGAAAATTTTCCAAGATTTTACTTTCTATACGACGAGACACTTGCACACACACATACTGTATGCCTAATGTATCTAATACACTTACAAAATTTGTTAAAATTATTATGACTACTTTACCTAGACGAAAAACATAATACTGTATTTATCTTCTTTTTTTTTTTAATGTATACATGATGGTTAAGAGTTTTCTAAATTATTTGGTTTTCTTATAAATATTAAAACTTAAGAAATTAATCTGAATTAAATTTTGTTATTTTTACTATTTTATGCTATGACAGGCTTAAACCTTGCACTTTCAAAAATTTGTATTTTTTTCGGTATGCATTTTTGTGAATAAAGACGATTATTTATTTATTTATTTATTTATTTATTTATTTATTTATTTATTTATTTATTTATTTATTTATTTATTTATTTTTTATGTAACAACTCTGTATTCAAGTTTTCAAGGATAAAAAAGGCACCCTTCCTTTAACCTTCACCATCATTAAAGAAGTTGACACTTCTTACAGGAAAATCAGTGTAAATCGTTAGAATTTTGACACTTAAAATTACCTGCTGATTAACAATAAAATGCTGCTCGATTAACTTTCAATGAAATATCAATATTAAAAAAAAAATGCAATCTAAAAAAGTGATTTTAATAAATTATGTTATAAATTATGCTATGCATTTTTGCAACCTAATACCTTATTGTTGGGTGTCTAATACGTGATAATACATAACTGAGTATTGCAACAAAATGACCCTACTTTTAGAATGCTTTATTACTTTAATACTGAAAAATAATTTTGCTGGGCAGCATAGCTATATAAGCCAACATGGTTAACGCTTCAACTTTTACCTACTACTTTTTTCTTCTTCTTCTTTCAATGTGCTGGATAAATTCATTTTTAAATGCTGTACTGCATTTTTGCTATAACATGAATCATTGAAAAAAAAAATCAAGTTTTAAATACTTTTACCATTTTCATTTTAAAAATTATTTATTTCATTCAAAAGTTTACCTTGCGCTAGCTTATATAATTACATACAGTATGCACAATTTAGTTTTCGTTCTTTTGGAGACTCTGGGATACTACAGTTACAATAATTTACATTTTCTTTTAAATTTATTTTAAAATTCTCCTTGATTTAAATTTCTTATTTCTTCTCTCTCTCTCTCTCTCTCTCTCTCTCTCTCTCTCTTACCTTTTTTAAGAAAATTATGTGACAAATTTGAACCCATTAAATTTATTATATTATATCTTAGTGAAAGTATAAGAGAGAAAATACCCTCATTTTAAACATTTATTCTAACCATAAACAATATTAAATCTTTATGTAATAATATATATGTATATAATAAACGGATCTCTTATATTTTCTTACTATTATAAGGAAGGAGTAGAATATGTAGATATGTTTTAAGGTAATAAATTTTATAGGTTTTTGCTATATGTAAATCAACACCAAAATTTTCACTATTATGTATAAAAGCTTATATAAGATTTGTTTCTTACAAGATGCGCTTATTATTACAAAATTTTAAAGGAGCAGTCAGAGACATTTTATAAATTTTAATATTATTTTATATCATTGCAAAAATGTACACTTACTAACATTGAAATCTTTACTATAGTCTCTATTGAAATGTTGTGTGTATAACATTCACTGTACAGCTCTGGCCAAAAGTTCCCGAACGATTTGCATAGGCAGCCCGCAACCACACTATGTTATCTTTATGAGAAAACGCAGCGGCCGCCGCTGCCCCGTTCGGGAACTTTTGGCCAGAGCTGTACAAGTATAGTATTGTGTGTTTTTGGTAATATTTTCATTAAAATCAGGAATTTGAATGAAGATTAAATAATTTGAGAAATAATTACGTTTATGAGCTCTAAATTTTTGAGGAAAATTATAAAATTCCAAATTACTTTAAAACAGTAATTGAAATAAAAAAAAAAATGAAAGAGGAAAGAAAATAAAAGTTTAAAGGCGTAGAACACCTTGAACAAAAAAGTTGTGTAATATCCTAACAAACCTGAAAATCAACGTTGATTTTGCATGATTCATTGATTTCTAATTTATTGTCCATTCTCAAAATGTCAGTGACCACCAGCGGCATTTTGTGAATGGTAAATGAATTAGAAATCAATGAATCCGGCCAAATCAACGTTTATTTTCAGGTTTGTTAGGATATTACACAACTTGTTTATTCAAGGTGTTCTACGCCTTCAAGTAAAGAAAAAACCACGTCTTCAATAATTATTAATTATTATTCTGTAGATTATTTTTAAGCCCTGTTATAAAACGTATACGATGCGATATGATGTAATACGATACTTAAAATAAACGGTACCAATTCACACAAAAGAAAAATTATTACATTTAAAGTTTTACTGTTTAAGTACTTTTTTTATACAAAATAACAAACAAAAAAATTTTATCCTAGACCTCTCCTTTTATTATAGGACATAAAAAGACATTTTATTTATATAATAAGTATAAAGAACGGAAAGCAGGGAAAAAGGACCTCTGAACGTTTTCTTACTCACATGAGTGTTGTATAAGCAAAAAGGATTTTACTTTTTTGGTCCATAAATCTTATAATTTTTTTTCTTCTTTTCTTTCTTTCTTTTTTTCTTTCTTGAAGAAAACATGAAAATTGTGTTAAGTTAATGATTGTGTTAATTCTACTAAGAGCTTTTCTACTTTTGCCTCTAAACTTGCATATTATTATTATTATATTATACTGTATACCTCCCTAGTTTCCTTTTCTTTATTTTTAATGCATTCACTTTTCTTTATTTTTATTTTTAAGTCTTTTTGAATATATATTTCTTAAAACAAACATTTTTTTTTTTAATTCTTATAAAAATATTTATCATAAAGGAAAAAAAAAATCAAAAGTTTATGTACATCTTTGCCTTATTTTAAGTTTTACAACGGTTATGACGTCACTAATCATTAAAATTCTTCAAAAAAAAAATACATAAGTGACATCAAAAGCGTTAAGACAGAAACGAAAATTTGCAACCTTAACGCTTGTGACGTCATTTACATTTCATCGTTTGATTTTCAACACTCATTGATGTCATAAGCATTAATTCTACAATATTTAAAATATTGCAGTTCTTTATATAGACACAGGTACAACATTTTTATTCCATTGCCCTACTGAAATACCATGTATAATTATATAAAACAATGCTATAATTTAAGACTCCGCACTGAATACATTGCACTGCCATAAGGTGATAGAGTGATATATTATATTGACTAATATAGAGGAAAAACTGTTTTGAGGCTGACTTTATGCGATTTCACTTACATCCACTTTCGTTTCAACGTACTACGCATGCGTAATAAGTAGAAACGGAAGTGGATGAGAGCGTAATTGCTTAAAATCTGCCTCAAAACAAATGTTCCTTTATTAGTCAATTGGTGACAGATTTTGAATGAAACATTTTAGTCTACATTTTTCTATGAGAGTTTTATTTAGCACTTGTTTTGATATACAGTATAAAAAACACTAACAATAAAATTAGGCAATCAGAATGTAGTTACTTATTGTTAGATTACATGTTTGCCATATTTACAAATTAATAATGATAAAATCTCAGAGATAACTGATAATCCATGATAAATTTACTTAAAACTACCGTTTGTCTTTTTTTTTTTTTTTTTTTTTTTTTTTTTTTTTTTTTTTTTTTTTTTTTTTTGTATTGGTATATTATGTTATAGTAAAAAGGAAGAAATAAGTGAATAGTAACTTTAACCGCTAAAAATTTCATCTACAATAAAGTATACATTTTAAATAAACTAAAATCTGCTTGCTTTATCCAATATCTACGATTTATTATTTAATATTTTACTTTTAAAAATATCGTTGTATATTTTAAACCTTTCATATTAGAATTTCAATTATAAAAAATTAAATCGAAAAGAGTATACTTTTAACTTAAAAAACCTACGTTAGTGAAGAACAATATAAGCAATTAGAAAATAAAAATATATATGCGTGTATGCTTAAATTAATAAAGTTTTTGTTCATGCAGTAAAAGCCACATTTGATTAAAAAAATATATATTCTCCAAGGAATCTTTATGTGAAGATTAATTCACAGGTATTTAAAAACAATTAAAATGATAAATTGACTGCAGTATACAGTATATATATATATATATATATATATATATATATATATATATATATATATATATATATATATATATAAGAACTTCTTGTGGTTACTATACCCTGCTAATTACTAAACGTAAATCATTAATGAAAAAAGGGATAAGGGTTATTCTGTACCTATGACAAAACTAAATGGTAGCTATATCCGGTCAAGATAACCACAATTTCCGTAATAAAATATGTTTTAACTCTTATATTATAAGCTTTATTATTTATTTTCAAATAAGGATTTCTTGGTACTAATGTATATAGAGAATAGTAATTGTTCTTTAATAGTTAAGTTATCTTTAAGAATCATTTAGATTAAGCAGGACGTATAATTAGTGTAAGGGTTAATTTTATGGAGTATATATATATATATATATATATATATATATATATATATATATACACCCACACATCAAAAATTTAAATAAAAATAATAAGTGTAATGCGAGGGCTTGACTTCCTATAAATTATAGTTTAGTAAATTTAGTTTATCGTGCCCTCTGCTTTCAATATTTTGAAATTTTTCAAATTTTCTTCAATTTTTAGCCAAAAAATAATGATAATAAAAAAAAATCTCAAAGAAGACCAAGAAGGTGCATTCACATATTCTTAAATTTGTTGCAACTTTGCGCAGCAAGTTGTAAAATAGCATTGTTTTAAAAGGGAAAACTTATTTTGCTGCGCAAAGTTGTAACAAATTTAAGAATTATGTGAATGCACCTTAAGAGATGGGACTATTAACTTGTAGTCCCTTGTAATAACTTCAGAGAAAAACTTGTAAAGTAGGCAATTTGCACTAGAGTTTCTACTGTAGACAAGGAATTCATGACGTCATGAATTCCTTAAGTTGTATACGTTAAAGTAAAATAAAATAATTTTGGGGGGTACAGAAGGGTTGAAGGAATTAATATGTGTATGAATGATGGTCCCATCTCATGAACTTTACGTTTTTGACATAATTTTTTGAAGCCAGTGTCACTTTAAACTTTAAAATCTTTAAAAAAAATAATAATAATATAAATGTCTTAAAACATAAAGTTTGAAAATATAAAAGGATATGTATACCTACAGTGCAAGTATGTATTACCAATTTGCAATATATTTTTATATACGTAAGAAAGAAAACTATATCAAAATACGCTCTACAACTCTACAACACAATTATGCACTGCATGTGCTTTGTGTATTGATTTAATCTATTGTGTACAGTAGAATGAATATACAGTGAATATTAATTTCTTCAGTAATAAAATATGTATTTTCTATAATAAAGGCCTATAATGGATCCAACAATATATTTAACTCATTATAGTATCTTCTTTTTGTAAATAATGCAATCTGTCTTTTTACTCAAACAGAAAAATAATATCTTTCAACTCATATTTTCTTTTAGAAAAAAATAACTGCATGGGGATCTGACTAAAAAGCAGTTCACATTTTTCATTGAATATTTGAGTAACAGAAACTCCTAAGTATTAAATAAAAATATTCGTAGATTTTTGAAAAACATGTTCAATGTAGCAGTTTTGGAGTGAGTATTATATCATGTTAAAAATTTGAAGCCCTAAAAATTATTCAAACATTTTTTTTATTATTATTAAACCATAAATTTTTTCAATATTTTATAATGTATACGATAAATATTTACACGTTTATCATTTACTTAATTTAATATTATAATAATAAAATTAACATAATTATTTACTTATTATTTCATATAACTTTTATAAAATTAATGAAAATAAATATGAAATAATTAAAAAGTTTTCATTAAAATTAGTATGATTTTAAATATAAACAAGATTTTACACTATACGTAACTACAGAAATAAGCTTTCTAAAATATTTTGATGATATAATGTTTGCAATAAATTACAATTAAAATATCTAATTACTTTAATTTTAGTAATGTTTTTAAGCTTATATATATATATATTATATGTATATGTAATAAGAATAAAATGACAAAACTTACTACTTAAAATATATCAAATATTACATAATATATTATTATTATTTATGTAATTATAATAAATTTAAATTATTTAGGAATGTTTTATGTAACAAAAATTATACTTTTTTTTGTAGTAACAATTTAAAATTTTAAGCTATTAAAAAACAAGTTTTTTTTTTCGCATTTGTAAATAACAGTGGTTTGGGAATTAATATGTGAATTGGGATTTTTTTTTACTCGAGTCGTTTTAAAATTTGTGTCCTGTCTGTCATTATCTGCGTATACAATAATGTTGAATACTGGTTTTTAGCTTTATATAGTAATTTATTTTTTTTTACTTTTTTTTTTTTTTTTTTTTGTATAGTGTAGATTTAAATTATATATCTAATAATAAAAATGTGACCAACAATACTCATTTCAAGATAATTGTTCACTTCAGTATCGATAAAATATTGCACGGAAAAAATTATCTAAAGAGTTACTATTTAGAATTTTTTTATAATAAATTCGTTAGATACATACAAAAAAATTTAGTATCTAAAGAGTCAACTATTTACCGCTAAAGAAACTACGTTTATACTAACGAGAGTTACTCTTAAGAAAGTTTTCAAAAAAGTTATTGGTTTGTACTAAAGAGTTACTTTTATGTATCTGAATAATTACTCAAGTTTATGTTTTCCGTATGTAGTTGATAGTTGATCAGATAATAGTAAATTAGACACAGATTTTGTATAATGCTACTTTGAAAAATGGGCATAAAGTATTCTGTGGAAATATATATAGGCGCAGTGTTTTGTAATCGTTTAACGAGAGTCGTTAATGTTAGTTTAACGTTAAATGGTTATTTCTAGCGATAACTTAAACGTTCTTTTTAAAAGTAATTCTTATACTTTATATAATATACCGACTTTAAAAAACAAAATCAACTGTTGAGGTGAGAGAAATAAAATAAAAAATACCTGTTTAGTTGTAAATAATTAAGTAAATATAAGTAAAATATTAACTTCATATTAACTTGTATTTAATTAATATTAATAGAGATCAGATCTGATATATTAGTTTGCTATATACATGTATAGTTTAAAACTATGCATAGTACATATAAATTATAAGAAACGAAAAAATAAATAGGTTTAATTACGATAATAATAGAGAGTAAAAAAAAAATTTTCATATATGATTATAGGAATAAAAAAGGAAAAAAATAGAAATAAAAAAATGAAAGACTTTGAAAGTAGATGTGAAATTCAGATTGTTCAAACAGTGTTTGTATTTACTTATAAATACAATTCCTTTTACTTAACGCTATATTGATGTTCTAAACGCTGTATAAAACAAATTATAATTTGTTCGCTATATTACTATATATAAAATATAAACTAAAAATATTGATTATAGATATAAACCCCCGTCCCTATATAAAATTTTATCCAAAAACATATGGCATAATAATAAATATCCTGGAAAACTATTTTAAAACCACTTTACCAAAACATCATAAATTTAAATTTTATTACTTTAGTATTATAAAAACTTTTTCAATATTATATTTTAATAATCTTCGGAAATTCAATTTGTATAATATAAGTTTAAAATTTATGTGTTTTAATATTACGAGAAAGAAAGTATTTATAAAGATCATTAGATTTCAATTAAGTACTTATACAAATGGAAAATTGATTGTAAATTTATGTCTTTTATGTTTGAACTTTAATTTAATATTATATTGAAAAACGAGGGGAAATTATCTTTAAACATTCTTTTGGTAATCGGAAAAAGTTTTTAACCCTTATTTTTGTGTATTATTTTAGTTCTGTGGTTTTATATTAGGTGTCAGTACAGAATTGTACACATTTCAGTTTTATTTACAATGTTGGAGAAAGCTAGACATCTAGCGTATGTTTTAGTTACTATTTCTGGATATTCAGATTACAGCGCTGTTATTTTAAAAGTTTTCAAAGTATTTTATCATGTAGTATTTTACCATAACGTAAGGTACATTGATTTTACATCCTAATTAATATCCTTAACGTGTCTTTCAATGCTTGGCTATATATATATATATATATATATATATATATATATATATATATATATATATATATATATATATATATATATATATATATATATATATATAATATATATATATATATATATATATATATATATATTATATATTATATATATATATATATATATATATATATATATATATATATATATATATATATATATATATATATATATATATATAAATATAAATATATATATATATAAAATTTCCCTCTTTTGAAAATACTAGCGATCTGTTGTAGTGTTTTTGAACAACGGGCTATTTCTTATCAAATTTCGAAGGTCAGAAACAATACGCTTATGTTGATAAATATACAGGGCAGGGCAGGGAAATACTAAGGTCTCAGCGGCAGTGGAGTAAAACCTGGAGCATTGATTTATATTATGGATATCGAGCTAGCTTATTAAGTCATCAGGATGTTCCTGCGTCTACCTACTAGTTGGTGAAATTGTTATGTTGTATTATATATTAAATGATGATTTTATGTATTATTAATTATTATATTGGCATATGTTTTAGCTAAGGTTCATGTAATAGGGTTGGAAAAACCCTCTATGCGCCTTAAATAAAAATCTATTATTACATGACAAAGGTTGAAAGACATAATAAGAGATTGACAATGAATAATACGTTTACTTAGAATATTTAATTTTCAAGTTATATAAAAAAAGTTACTATTATCCATCTGCTTTGTGTTATTGAGTGTTAATATTTACATAATATATAATATTTTCAATATAATATAATGATTGATTTGCAAATGATAGCAAATAAGATAGCCTAATATAAGGCACTGCGGTAAATTAAATTGACTAAAATGTTGTAAAAGATAAAAAAAAAAACAGTAATATAGATAAGAGTATACTCTAAATATGTTTTAAAAAAATTGTCACCACACATTTTAAATTAAATTAATAACTTGCTTAAATGCATTATTTTAGCTACTTGTATTAACTTAAAAGTGATTATCTTAAATAAGTTAGGATTCGTAACTATAACTATAAAGTAATGCACCAATTTTTAGAGTGATAAAATATGTTTAATTACTTTTTCATTGCATCCTTATGAATTTTTCTTGGCTTGTTCAATTTTACGTGTACTCAAATTTATAAAATGTATAGTATTATTTTTATTTTATTTTTTTATCTGCTTTACTTTATTTTTATTTGAGGTAAAAAATAGATATAATATACCACAAATCAATGCTTGTTGATCAAACTAGATCTTACCCCCCGTAAGCTGCGACGCTAACTAACTAGTTAAACCGTAGTTAAGTTGTTATTTTGATTGTTGCGACAATTAAAAAAAGATAACTAAGGTTTAACTAGAGGTTGCAGCTTACAGCCCAACCCAACCCAATAACTTCAACGTAATATTATTTATTTTTAATTGATTCAAGATTTGAATTGATTTTTATGTAAAAAAAAAAAATAAAAAAAAAAAAGATATGTCAGCATTATATTTTTATTTTACTAATTCTTTAAAATTATTATTATTATTTTCACAAAAAAACATTTTAGTATCGTGATTTGATATCCCTGCTGTTTGACACAAAAAACTGTCAAAGTTTCCAATTACATTAAAAGTACAACATTATCTTGCTAGATAAGTGATAAGAGGATAGTAAATTTCTAACTTTACCTAAAAATTGTAAGTGAAAAAGATAAAAATTTCTAATTTTAACTGAAAATTAACTTATGAAGTTTTAACGGTGTCTGACATTCAAAGATAAATTGTTGTCCATGATAATGGTGTTCAAACTTTTTTTTTTTTTTTTTTTTTTTTTTTTTCCTTTTCTTTTCTTATCAAAAAAAAATGCAATTTCCATGAAGGTCTAAATTTTGTGATAAAAAAATACTATCATAAACCTTAAGGCCATTTTTTTGACTCATGTTATTATTATTATTATTATTTTCCTAAGTTTTAAGTTACTATACTTTCATTATTAGTGCGTATTTTTAGATTTGAATGACCTGTTAAAGAAATGTTACTGAAAATAAAATATCTGTCTATAATTTTTGTGTTTGATTGTATAATTTTAAGTTGTACAGAAGAAGTTATTAGAGAATCATATTTTATTACTGGTGAGTAAAGATTTCTTCTTGAACTTTTTTTTTCTCTTGTGTTATTAAATAAATAAACATTACAAAAACCTTGAAGTATAATGTTTGGAAGTTTTTTAATGAGAAATTCTGCATTTTTAAAATTTAGCTTATTAATAAGAAAAAAGTAATATCTAAACTGTTTTTGGTGCTGAAAAGTTCTTCAAAATTTATATTCTACTTTTAAATACACGTTAAAGTAAAATGTATTCATCCCTATATACTGCGCGAACAAAAATAAATACGTAATAATTATGCTAGCCTAATTCAGCAAAATCTATGCATAACAACATAGTATTCAGTATACTATATAGCGATTACCGTTTATGTAATACAATGACTCTACTGAGTTTATTGTACATAGAATCCATGTCAACTATTACAATGATTCGTTTTTTCCTAGAAGCGTTGGTTAATATAATAAATTGAATTGTAACATTAAAGATATGTCAGCAGCTTTGTTTCAAAAACATGTATAATGTCTAATTTGTTGTGTTTTTACCTCTTTTTTTATTTTACTTTCATGGATAACTAACTTGATGGGCTTTGCCTTTTTAGTTATCCTTTTGAGCAATTTCATTGTTTTGTGACTTCACTGTTTATTGTCTGTAAAATTTTCTTGCTCAATAAATCAATATTATTACTATAATATACTAGTTAAGATGTTCAGCATAATTTACTTAATATTATTATAAAAAATAGCAACATTTGTATTCTACAATATAGAGCATATTGTTCAATGCAGCATAAATTACATAATTTAATTTTTACGTGTATTATGGATAAGTTTGATATAGTCTGATTATAAATATTAAAATGTCAAATTCATCTTTTATAATAAAATTCCTTTTATAATGTATAATTTGTTAAAATTTGTATTATAGATATATTTCGAACCTCCAAACAAACAAACAATTGTTGGGATGGAATACAATACGCAGGAAGCGATGGAAAATGTAGATTGTGTTTAGGTAAGTCAACATTATTAAATACAGAATAGTACTATATATCAAAATTTAAAATTATGTGAATGAAAATAGGTTTAGTATAAATCTGGAACTGGGAAAAAAAAAAAAAAAAAAAAAAAAAAACTATAAGTACGCTTTTCACACGACTGTGATAATATATTTTACCTTTAAATCCAACGGTTATTTTTCTAATAAGAATTAAATTGGGAATTTAGCTCCAGTTTTTTAATGGTTATTATCCCGATTGTGTATAAAATATGAAAATTCACTTTTAAGATATTATATTTTATTTTTGTAAGTCTATTGATTTGCTACATGCTGTGAGTAACATTGTAGCAGAACTTTATTTTTCAATAGTGATGCAAAATAACTTTTCTGTACAGCATAGTAGAGCCAATGTGCCAACATAAGCTATAGCTATAATATAGCTCCTATGCAATCTATAACTTCTTGCATCGTCTTTTCTTTGCAATAGCTTAAGATATGAATTAAATATGAGCTAATAAATTCAAGCCATCTTATTTAAATTCTAATAAAAAAAATAAATATTACAATACATATTATGCTTTTCAGTTATTATATTATTATTTATTTTTCCATTCAGTATTTTCCTCAGAATACCATGAAGCTAAATATTTACATTTCTTTCTACCTATAATTTGTTTTATTATTACAATTTTGTATTTATTCAAATATATTATTGATGTCTTCTGTTGGGGTTATGTGTAAGAGTGGGTCAGACATTTTGTCACCCTTTCAAAAAATGTATTTTTTTTTTTCTATGCATTTTTGAATAAAGGTGATTATATAAATTTAATTTTGTGTGAACATAATTAGATCATATCTAATTAGTTAGTAAATATCTTAGGATGTGTTACAAAAATATTCGTTTATAAGTTATTATAATTATATTATTTAACATAACATTATTTTATTATAAGTAAAAATTTGCAATACACTTTGTTGTTATAATTACTTTTTTTTATTTCATATCCAGGACATGGTGCGATTTGTAATTCTGACTTGGAATGCTGTGCAGGATACATGTCATGTAAACCTAATAATGTCTCAGGTAGAAACACATGTACCTGTAGTCAGGGTATGTACCCTGACTTCTTTAATAACATGTGCGCGTAAGTACTTTTTACTTTATTTATATGTACAAATGTAAATGAAAAAGATGCCGTATTTTATGATATTCTCATACATAAGCCTAATGTAAGACGACTTTTTTTCATTTGAATTTGTTAAAGACGTAGAACACCTTGAACAAAAAAGGTATGTAATATTCTAACAAACCTGAAAATCAACGTTGATTTGGCCGGAGAAATTTATTTCTAATTTATTTTCCATTCACAAAATGCCGCTGCCGATCACTGACGTCACAGCTCACCTGATCCACGCGCGCGTAAACCGGGCGAGCTGTGACGTCAGTGACCGGCAGCGGCATTTTGTGAATGAAAAATAAATTAGAAATCAATGACTCCGGCCAAATCAACGTTGATTTTCAGGTTTGTTAGGATATTACGCAACTTTTTTGTTCAAGGTGTTCTACGCCTTTAAATAGTATACTTCATAATTATAAAGTATCGGTCCAATATAAGCCCATATATCAGTACGATAATATAATTATGACATTTTGCCACCAATAATTCAAAATACTATTTTTATTATTTTTTTTATTTATTTATTTATTTCGAAAGAAAAGGCATCGACTTCTTTAGTCAAGAGAAATATCTAGTTAACAATTAAACACCATTAGATTTAATTATTCAAATTCAACATTTTCCTTTCTTCATAAGAATTATTATAAATTTAAAGTGAGTTTTTAAATCGGTCGCACAATCGTATATTTTATACGTTCTGTAATATATCTGTAAAATTATGTTTCTTTCCTTAATTTTCACAGATCGTCATCTCGGATGTTTCAATTGTCACTTGGTCTGGGAGCTGCGATCGTTTTTATTGTATTTGCTATGATTGCACATTTTTGCAAGTAAGTTAAGCTGTTGAGATTGCGTAACAAAATTACACATGAATTATTTACTTTTGGGGCTAACTAAGATTTAAAAAACAAATGCATATTTCTAAGGCGAGATAATAAATACAGAAAATACTACATATTTGCATTGCAATGAAACAATAATTTAAATCGTAAATTATGCATGCAAGAAAGATAAAAAAATATTGATATTACTATCCACAGGAGACATCCTAGCAAAGAATCATATTATCTACCTGCAAATACGAAAACCATTTCACCTTCACAAGTTTATACTATTTCAAGTAGACACGTGGACGTGCCACGTTTTCTCAACCCCTCGGCTCCACCCTTGCTTGAGGAACCACCTTCTTATACTGAGATTTATCCGGTATGTATACCAAGTAAAACCAAAGCTAGAATATATATCACCAGTTGCTAACTCGTGAAGAGAGCTTATGCGTTCGTAAATTTAAAAATAATAAATCAGTTTGATGCTTTGCTTCATAGAGGTACGCAGTAATGTTTGTTGCGATATAGTCAAATTTTATATAATAACAAAAGTTGAATGTATAATAGAATATAAACAAAACAAAATTATATAAATCTATATTAAATGTAAACAATGACTTCATTTTACTAAATATTAATAATTTCTTTTAAAAAATAAAAAAATAATAATTTTTTTTCCAGATCCTCCATGATCCAGAAGAAATTTATCCTGATAAAAATCTGACAAAAAATGCTGTTGTATAATTTTTAAACCATTTATTATTTATAAATTTTCAATGTTTTTTTATTCAATAAAAATGAACTTTCATTATAATTTATATTTTACTTATTTTATTCCTTTTAACTACTCTCTCAGACATGAAATTCAAACTTTTTTAAAGTTTAAAGATGTTAAAAACAAATAATAATAATAATAATAGCTGCATTTACCATTTTCAATTCATTCATTCATACATTCATTCATTCATTCATTCATTCATTCATTCATTCATTCATTCATTCATTCATTCATTCATTCATTCATTCATTCATTCATTCATTCATTCATTCATTCATTCATTCATTGATTCATTCATTCATTCATTCATTCATTCATTCATTCATTCATTCATTCATTCATTCATTCATTCATTCATTCATTCATTCATTCATTCATTCATTCATTCATTCATTCATTTCACAAATTCAATCCAAAGTAATTATTTACGTCCTTTTTTCCCTAAAGGTTACAACCATTGTATTTGCCAAAAAAAAAAAAAAAAAAAAAAAAAAAAAATTCATTACAATTTTTCAACAATAAATATTAATGCTATTATTTGTCTATTGAAAAGATTCTATTTTTGAAATTTCACATCCTGTAAAATAAAATAACATTGCTTATTTTCAACATACAAAAAAGAACATGTATATGAAAATGAAGTCTCAATTTCAGTTCTGGAACATGATAATATGTTTTATTATTTTAGCATTTAATTTAAATATGTGTGTTCTCCAAAACTGTGAATACAATAATATTTTGCAATCAGATCAGATTTTTTTCAGTAGTAAGTACAATTTTGTTATAAACGTTAATATTTCATGCATTGAATTATAGTCTTGAATTGAAATAATAATTATTAATAACTATTATTAATAATATTATTATTAATATTATATATTATTATTAATAATAATAATAAATAATAACTATCAATACGTACAATTATAATCAAAGTATCACAGTGATACTGTATATACAGTGATGCTGAATAACTAAAAATAATAATAATGATAAAATATAGAAAAAGGACTGAAAATTTTGTTTTCTCTTCACGTGCAATAAAAACATTTGCTACGTACACTTTAAAAAAAATTGTACCAATAAGAGAGGCAAAAATACCGTAAATTGCATTAGATATTAACTAGAGTACTCTAGAAGGGGGGAGTATACGCGAACCAGCAGAATTTTTAAAGCCCTTTCATTGGTTGTTGAATTTGAAATATATAAATCTTATTGGCTGATATGCCCAGAAATTTCATTGATGTCAGTCAATGTTATTTAAATGTTTGTTTTTTTTTTGGTTCTGAAAATGACCGAAGTAATGGGAAAAAATGAGAATTTGAACACTCATAAAATTTTACCAAAACGTTCTCACATCATGAAACTTTCACAGATGAAACTTTATTATTTGGACAAAAAAATAACATAAATTCAAAAGTCGTAATAATTCGCAAATACCGTTATTTAATGTTTATTTTTGTTCTATTTTTCGTGAACGCTGTAGTTTTTAAGCAAGCACAAGAGCGTTGAGTTTGTTTAGTTTTTATTTTTCATTGTTGGAGCGCATTAGCCAATGAGCGTTAAATATTAATTTTCAAAATATGATATTTTTAAAGCTTAACAAAAGTTAATTTTATAGCAAACTGAGGGTTTTGAAATTTTAGACATAAAATGGCCATAAAATGAAGTTTGTTCTGTGAAAATTTCAATGCTGTAACTTCCTTCGTTCAATAGTAATGAGAATGAGGTTTCAAAATAGCGATTTTTCCCATTACTTACGCGATTTTTCATGATCAAAAAACCCCAACAAAGGGTGCGCGTATACTGTATTCCCCCTTCTAGAGTACTCTAATATTAACTTGAAATAATCAAAGAATATCGCAAAGATTTTATTTTTTAACCAAATTATAAAGAGCATTAAATTTTAGTTATGATAGGAATGAAACTTCATTCACTATAAAGTATTAAAATTATAATTAAAATGTTTAAAAATAAGACTCCAGACTCCACTCTAATTACTGTTCAAGAATAACAACTTAAACAATACAGACTGCAAGTTCATAATAATTTTTACAGTCCGTTATGATTTTCAGATTGGTATACTATAATGACAAAAAATGAAAGTACAATTGAATGTGTAAAACAATGTTTCATATTCAGAGATTTTACTCCAATTTTTAATATATCAACTGTATCACAAATACAAATAAACAAAGCACAATTATTTGCTCGTTGTCGTACAATGAGTAAGTATTCATATATGTATACTTTTTTAAAGGCATTTTAACTTTATACTGCTCGATAAAATACTGCTCTCAGAATGACAAAAAAAATTGTCTCTTTTTTGTCAAAAAGGTTTTCTTACTTTTGCGTACCCCCTAACCACTCAAAATAACTTTAAAAATCGCGTAAATGCAGAGGCGTTCTCTAGTCCAATTTTTGTATTTTGATCTCAATTTGTTCGAATTTGTTCTTTTTTTTTTTTTAATTTTTGTTTTATTAATATTGAATTATCTGCTGTCCACTGTTTTATATACTGGGAATGAAGAGAATAGAAATAATAAATATAAAAAAACACCTGTATATTTATAAATTATTGATTTAAATTATCAGTAATTATCAAATTGTACTAAAAGTGAGCTCTGAATGATACGTTTTTTTTTCATGTAACTTTGTAACTTTACAATGTAAAGATAACATTATCTATACAAATGGATTACCTGATTTTTTAAAAATATTTCAGCTGTTTTATTGAGTGATAAAATTTTGTTTATTTCTTAATAACTATATTTCTTCACTTTTTTTTTTTTTTTTTTTACTAATTTTAGATGAGAAATTCCATTTAGATATTTTAGATTCAGGAAGACATTTTTACATCAATGATCAGGATCAGGTATGTATATGAAATTTGAAGATGAAAAAAAATATATGCCTATAGATACAAAAAAAAAAAAAAAAAGAGAGAGAGAGAGAGAGAGAGAGAGAGAGAGAGAGAGAGAGATAAATAAACACTTGATAACACATTGATAACTTGTACCACAATGCAATCTGCAAGCTAAAAGATAACCAAAGCAATACATTAACAAGTTAACCTTAAAGCTAAAAAAAAAAAAAAAAAAAAAAAAAATGCAGGGGCTGCAGCTATATCAATAGATGCACCAATCATTCGTCGTCAGAAATCGATATATTATAAATTATAATAACTGCATTGGTAAACAACTGAATTAAAAAATGTATTCTCGCGGTAGATGGTTGGTTTAACGACTGAAAGACATTATTAATACATAGATATGTTTATGTATTACTAATTATTGTATTTTGTTTTTTTAATTTAAGTTTGACAAAACCAATGCTTGTTGTAACATGTATAATGTTGCTATATGAACTGCCTGGACCAACACAAAATATTTCTAATAACAGATTCATAATACATAAATTTCAATGTAAAAACAAATAATATTTCAATGTTAGACTTTCTTTTATAAAATGTTAATATTATTAAATAGATGACCTGGTTTGAAGCTGATAAATTTTGTAAAAATCATGGAATGGAAATTGCATCCCTTGAAATAGATTTTTATAATTTACAAAATATAACATCATTTCTTCTTAACGAATGTACGTATAATATATTTAAAAAAAATGAAATTTATTTATTTATTTTACTAATCATTTGTTTCTTTTCAGACAAAGATGGGGAACTAAAATTATGGAACGTGGCTAACTTCTTCACAGAAATGGACAATAGTGAACATTTGGTGTCTGTCGAAAATAATAATTCTTGTACTTACATCTATATTATGTAAGACTTTTTTGTTTTAATTTTATATTTTGTGAGTTCACTTTTGACGATCAAGTTTAAAGCCATAGACCACACAAAACAACATGTACTTTTTAATGAATAAACACGAAATAGGATCTTCAAAACTGATGATATTTTTTACCACAATGTAAATGTAGCCCCACGAGAGAGCGTGAAAACACTGTAAAGTATGCAATTTGCGTGAAAATTCATGTTTATGACGTCAGAACATGCAAGATTTAGTATGAAAATGTTGTGCGGGTTGCCAAAATCGAATTTTCTGATCACTGCTACGGGGCTACAGTTGGGTTTTGAGACAAAATAATGTTATTTATGTAAATCCCATCAAGTGTTTTGTGATATAAATGCTTATGTTTTTCTCTGGTCTATTCCTCTAACGATTATTTATTTAAGTTTGTGCATTGTAATAAGTAAAATACATATCATTAATTTAATTATTATGTTTTGATTACTCTTTGTTTCTGTTTGTGATTTACCATTCATTATTCATATATTACTTTATTTTTAATGTATACCAATAAGGCATTACCTCAGGATTGTATATTGCAATATGTGTGAACAATAATTTTTATTATTATTAATATTTTCAGATTGGAGACTAGGAATGTTTCCATTATACCCACTAATTGTAACGAAACTTGTAATTTTATCTGTAACATGCCGGAATTATGCTACCCTTTAGTAAGTAGTATGTTTATTTTTTAATTTTATGCCTTTCTTTTATAGAATAAAACAACCATATCAATTTATATAGGAACAAAAATTTGAATGTCATTAATATAATGCAGCTTCACAATATATAAAAGTCTAAATTTACAGGTCACAATAAAAAATAAACCCCAATTAACTGAGGTAAGTTGGACCAAATTCAAAAAGTTTTTTTTCCATCTCCTCCTATCAAAAGCAACAATATAATACTTTTTAGATTTTATGTAATTTATACTTTGTCAATTACCATATTTTATAATCAACTAATTTTCGAATTGTTTGGTATAGAATACAACAACGGCAACAATAACGATACACCACATCAATACAATAAATTCTACTGCAAAATCCATTTCTAATATCGACACAGAGGTACTTATTTTTGTATAATTAATAGGACAGGTTGAATTAGTTTTTCAAGTATGTAAGAAAAAAATTTTTTAAATAAAGATAGCCAAAAACAATGTTTTCTCTATGCTAAACAATGATATTCATTGCTCCAGTATAGCTTCGAAGTGCATTCAGTATGACGTCATGTACATGCATTCTATATTGTAAAAATTGCTTATAAATAATTATGTTGAGAAAAATAATTTTTAAGTTGTGCAGTAAATGTGCAGCAGACTGATTATTTAATATTGCACACATGATATCGTTATAAATCAATTTTCTGAACAAATTTGTCTCCTTATACATGATTTATCAAGCTAAAATATAATTTATTTTCGCAAAGAATTGCAAGCATTAAAATTCTCAACAAATTTATAAGGATACTGCAGTTACATTTTATGCTGCTGCAAATTTCATGTTCAGTATCTTTATATAAACAATTGTGATAATATATTTTAGAATTTAAAATTTTACACCACATTCACACATGTTATTCTTGCATGAGAAAAATTATAAGTAAGAAAATAGATAGTAGAAAAATAATGTATTATTAAAATAGGATGTAAATATTGAATTTGATAAACATTATTTTTCTCAGAATTCAACAACAACAAATAATACGATTTTTAAATTAACAACAATAAATACAAAATACAATCAGGTACGTTGTGAATTTCCCAGTCATATACAAGTGTGGATACAATTAATAATAATTAATAATACATATTTAGGTTATTGTAACCGCACATAAATAATTAAATTATGTCTTTGAAATTAATAGACGAAAATAATATCTAAAAATGTGATCACTGGTTCAACAACAAAAGTTGTAATCAATCAGGTAATTAATTATTAATAACATCAGTATAATTATATATATGTATAAAGGCCCAATTTTTGGCGTGACAGTGGCTTTTACTGGTTAATTAATTGGAAAAGGTTGATGCGCAATGCTTTTTACCGACGATGAAATTTTTCGTATATATACAATACAGCAGATTATAGCTTAAAGCACGTTTAAGTATGCCTATTATTCCTGATTTAATTTTTTCAGTAATCAGTGCAGTAGATTTCTATATATAAAAAAAAATCGCATAATGTTTAAATAAGGAGTCCCACACCTTTTTCTAGCGCACCTCTGATTAGTGTTACGTCATCGCCGGTAAGAAGCATTGTTGGCACTTTGCGAAATATTGAGATGCCAGCATCCAAATTTTCTCAACTTTTAAAGTCTCTAGCATTATTGGTTGAGGTGGTGTGGTACTAATTTTTTGACATTTTCATTAACACTTAACTGGCCAGCAACTGGGTCTCAACTATACCATAATTATGTTTCTAATATAGTTTAAAATTAATTAATTCAGTATTAAAATTAACTATAATAACATAACTAGCTTACTCCATGCCCGATTTATTTATTTTGTTATATTTCTAATTTCTTTCTTAAAATGTTTTTCATTTTCGTTTAATAATAACATAATTTATATTACTTTTATCAGAAAAACAAAACGTTGAAGAAGACAGCTATGGTTGCAAAAAAGGCTCTAAAATGTAAACGCTATGAATGTTCCGAGGAGGTAATAAAATAATTAATCAATTATTTAACATTTGTTTACAGTGTTAATGGAATTAAAATTATAAGTAAAAAAACGTATTTACATTTCTGGTAACAGGGTTGGTTTATGTCGTAGAAACTTACGTCCAATATGACATTACTCCAATAGAAGACTTGCAAAAGTAAGTTAGTGAGAAAATAAACATACACACAGCTCAACAATACTAACAAAGTGCTAGCAGACGACTTTCTGTTTCTGTCGCAATTTAACATGCTTTCTTATGGGGCAGCTATAACTTGAGTTTAAACTTTTTTTGGGAGCCGAAATTTTTACTGTAGCTTATTGAGCCTCCAAGCTTTTGTTTTTCTGAATTTCAATTTATTTGGTTACAAATTATTGTTTTCACTCAATTGACTTAAAATCCAGGAAAACAATAGCTTTGAGGTTTGGTAAGCTACAGTAAAAATTTCAACTCCAAATTTTTTTTTAACTTGAGTTATAGCTGCTTCATTCCCCCATAAGAAAGCATGTTAAATAGAGACAGGAACACAAAGTTGTCTGCTAGCACCTTGTTAGTATTGTTGAGCTGTGAGTTTGTTTATTTTATCACTAAAACCTACTTTTGCAAGTCTTCTATTGGAAACAATAACAACGTGCTGCATGCACAGTTACAACAAATACAGGATATAATGTGAATGCACTTTTATTTGTTGTAACTACACTCTAAAAAATGGTGCATTACTTTACTTACGAATCCTAAAACTTATTTAACATAATCACTTTTAAGTTATTACGTGTAGCTAAAATAATGCTCTTAAGCAAATTATTAACGATAGCTTTTTGAACTTAAAATAGCTTAAAGAAACTTACAAAAAAATTAAATAAGCTATTTTTAATAACTTGCTAAAATGCATTATTTTAGCTACTCATAATAACTTAAAAATGATTATCTTAAATAAGTTAGGATTCGTAACTAAAGTAATGCACCATTTTTAGAATGTATGTACATGATATAGTACGAGTATAATACATGGTTTATACAAGATTAGTGTGTATTTGCAAGTTCCTAAATAACTAAACACACATTTAAAGCATATTCTCATTAACGTACTAAACAGCATTATTTTTAATTCAGAACTACACACTTTCTTTCAACATACGTTTTAGATGCTTTATTCATCTTAAAGGAATAAACCACAAGAAAACATAAGCATTTATATTACAAAACACTTAATGGGACTTACAAAAATAACATTAGTTTGTTTCAAAACCTAACTGTAGCACCGTAGCAGTGATCAGATATTTTCAATTTTACTGCATTTTTGAACTAATTTTTTAATGTTTCTGACGTCAGAGACTGGCATTGTCACGCAAATAGCATACTTCATAGTATTCGCACGCTCTCTTGTGGGACCACATTTATACATTCTGGTAAAAATTGTCATCAGTTTTGTAGATCGCATTTTGTGTTTAATCAATAAAAAGCACATGTTGTTTCATGTGGTCTATGGCTTTAATGTGCACATTAATATTAATTCAATTAGTAATGAGCAACGTAAAGTAACCATATTTTCGAACAAAAGGAAATCACCTCGTCTTCCACTCAAACGTGTTTTCCTGATGTTTTTATTTTCTCCTAATAAGTCCTCGACACGTTCAAAATTTCAGCGCGTCATGATTGGTTAAAACTGAACAAATTATACTAATGCTGTTCGTAAACCCTGTTCTCTGCTCCTGAAATGACGATCAACTTTGGTTATTCAAATGTGGAATGCGCATTTTTTGGTGCAAGAGAACAGGGTTTACGAACAGGCATTAATGATGCCTGTAAACCCTGTTCCCATGCTCCAAAAAATGCACAATTCCATTTAAAAAGTGATCGTTATTTTTGCGTGGCTTGGAGTACAAATACAGAGTTACATAAACACCATTTTTTTCATTTCTCTGATTTGACAAACATCGTTTTTGACCATTTTTATAGAGAAATTCATGTGTATTTATTATTATTATCATGTTATATGTATATGATTTGCAGCCAAAAAAAATGTTATGCAATTATAACAATGCTATAAGTTACCATTTTGTTTTATTACTTTTGGGCTAAATGTTATATTTAAATGGCTGTACAGCTCTGGCCAAAAGTTCCCGAACGATTCGCATAGGCAACCCGTAACCACACTATGTTATATTTATGAGAAAACGCAGCGGCCGCCGCTGCCCCGTTCGGGAACTTTTGGCCATAGCTGTACATATGGGATGCATTTTATTAAAATATCATTTTTATATACCGAAAACAATACAAATAAACGAGCTTTAAGATATCATTTCCTCAACTATTTCATTGTATATTCATTCAAAAATCCTTCTCAAAGGTTTTAAGGACTTAAAATTTAAAATTCACAGATAACTGTTATCCTTTCCCCCCCCCCCCCCCAAAAAAAAGTGTGCTTGAGTGTAATATATTTTTAAAAAAGCACTATATATAGTAATAAAAAAATACAGATTAATATTTAAAAACAAATACACTTTACATGACTGTTTTTAATTATTACTTTCATCATAGATCAAAATAATTACGGCACAAACAAGATTGACTCGTAAGTAATAATATAATGCAATTAAAATGGTTATCAATTTCTATGATAACATATTTCTACATAATAATTGGATATGCCTCTTTCCTAATTTATATAGCAATACGGAACAACAAAAAATCTTCAATTAATGTTACAACTTTTAATAACTTGAATTCAGTATTTGATGTTACAGATTTTAAACTTTTTTATTATTATATTTTTTTTTTTAGTTCCAATGACTTACAACAAACCTAAAAAGGGATGCGGACACGTTTTGCTCTTGGGAAAGCATTGGGTATTTTCTAAATTTATTATGTTTTTTTTTAATAATTCGATTAAACTAAAAAACAGATGAAGTATATTGAACAAGATTTGTTATGTTATTATATAGAGGACGTACGATCCATCACGTTATGCGTGCTGTAATTACAGAATGAGAGCAATAACATTGGAGACAGTTGAGAAAATGGCATGTGTTGCAAATTTGTTCAAAAGTAAGTTAAATTAAGTTAATATTATATAAAAGACTATAAAATTCTAATTGTATTATTTTATTGATTCTATGTATTCTATGTAATGTGTATTCATTTTGTTGTTGTTGTTGTTGTTGTTGTTGTTGTTGTTGTTGTTGTTGTTGTACAGAGTACCTTTGGAGAAAAAAAGCTGACAACCACATTTTGTATTCACACTTCACCATTTTATTACTAACCTCTCTCCGACTACTTTACTAAATGTCATTAAACCTTAAAGAGAAAATAATTCACTATATTCTAGAAATTTGAAACTTTTTGAATTACGTGTAGTCTCTATTCAAGCATCTTTTGAAAATAGTTACAAGTAAATTTCCTTTATTTTTATGTATCGCATTATTATTTTCTTTTTAACACACACACACACACTTTTATATATATATATATATATATATATATATATATGTTTCGAATGTTGAATTTCGAGCGAGGTTGCATGATGATAAGAAATTTTCTCGGTGAAATAGAATTATTGTCTTACCTTCTGTGAAGACACTGGGCTTTACACTCGCTGCTATCACTATTTTAAATAACAATGAAAAAATAATAGTCACTTTGTACATAATTATAAAAACACTCAATTCACAGTCTTTTTAAAAATTACATAGCTATGTTATTTACACACAATGTTTAACGTTTTCGGAGACTATAATATATCACAAATGATACATACTGTCTGTCTCCTTCCTCAGAACTGAAAACTAAACTCTCACTCTCTGCCGTGCTGACCTCCTGAGGGGAGGAGAGGGCGTACGCGCCTCGTCAGGTGCAAGCGAAACGTTGACTTTATTTTTAGTACGATTATATGGTACTTTCTTATCAAATGGTTTCAAAAGGGGGATCCAAATGCGTGGCAATTCAAAACTTGGTTGACTGATAATTGTTTCATTTTTCCTTCTTGCCATTTCTATTGCTTCTAAAATTTTTCTCTTTTTATAATGACTTTCTCTACCTATAATTTTAGCTTCTTCCCATTGAATTTTGTGATTATTATCCAGAGCATGGTCCACAAGTTTTGAATATCCTGTATCTCTTTTTTCTGTTTTTTGCTTGTGCTCTTTTACCCTAATATCTAAAGGGCGACCAGTTTCACCGATGTATTCCATTTCACAATCACAGGGTATTGAGTATACAACATTTTTATTCATACTTTTTTTCATGTCTGGTTTAGTACGTACTAATTTTGATTTTATAGTTTCTCTTGACGAACACACAAATCTTAAATTTACTTCTCTGCCAACTCTTTGTAATTTTTCACTTAGTCCTTGAACATAAGGGATGCAAATTGTACCAGCTGGTTTTTCTTTTTCTATTTTTGTGTGTTCTTTATTTTTATTTCTCTGTAACTTTTTAATAAATTGTGGTGGATAGTCATTTTATATATATATATATATATATATATATATATATATATATATATATATATATATATATATATATATATATATATATATATATATATATATATATAATATTTTTTTTAAAAATTAAACAAAAAAATTTTCTGACCTAAATTTCTATTATAGAGGAAATAAAAAATGAAAACAAGAATGGATTATTTTGGACAAATGGTAACGACTTAGACAACCCAGGAAATTTTATGTGGTGTGAATTAAAAAAAACAGTCAATAAAACTCTCAAATGGGAAATGAAAAATAAAACCAAAAATTCAGCATGTATCGCTGTTAATTTAAAGACTCTTACTCTTCGAGCTATGGATTGTGAAACTACCCTGATGTTTATATGTGAAGTATGCAAAAGAAAGAGAAATGGCTCCTAAAATTAGTCCTTGAAATCCTCATAATTATTCAGTTGTAAAATGCTTTAGAATTAAAGGCTATAATGTCACTATATAAAAATTGAAATTCTAACGGAAAAATATGTGACGTCACTAGTGAACAAAAAATATAGGTATACAACGACTAGCTTGACGTTTACTTCATTGCGATAATCTACCTACCGTTGGTGACGTTATTTACATTTTGATTATTAGATTGTAAACATTTGTGACGTCATCATAATTATGATATGACTTTCAAAAACATTGCATAGGTTTTTTAGTGATTGCATTCATTTTCGTTTATTTGTATTTTGGTGATTTGCTGGTCATGTCAATTCTCAATGTTTATAACGTAGTTTTGTTGATGTATTAATTTTTTTTCTTTCTGGAGAACGTTAACAATATTATTTCCAATTTTATAAAACAATCATATTACAACCTAGTTTTTAATCCTTATTCGAATAAAATAATTCATAGCTTTTTTATTTATTTATTTATTTTAAAGGAATAGATCAGAAGAAAACATAAGCATTTATATCACAAAACACATGATAAGACTTACATAAATAACATTAGTTTGTCTCAGAACCCAACTGTAGCCCCGTAGCAGTGATCAGAAAATTCGAGTTATGCAACCCGTACAACATTTTCATACTAATTTTTGCATGTTTCTGACGTCATAAACATGAATTTTCAAGCAAATTGCATACCTTACAGTTTTTTCATGATCTCTCGTGGGGCTGCATTAACATTCTGGTAAAAATTGTCATCAGTTTTAAAGATCCCATTTAGTGTTTATTCATTAAAGAGCACAATGTGCTCTTTAATGAATAAACACTAAATGGGTACGGCGTACGGCGAGATTTTCTAATACCTATATTGTGCGCATCGCGAGGAAGTCAGATACCTACTTTGTGTGTCGCAGCGAGATTGTGAGATACCTATTTTGTGTGGCGCGGCGAGATTGTGAGATACATATAATAGCCGCGAGACCGTCGACATGTTGTTTTATGTGGTCTATGGCTTTAAGTGCTATAATCATAATTTAGATTCAAATACTTTTATTATTTAAAAAATTTCTGCTTTACATTTTAAGATGTATTTAATTTCTTTCAGTCGTATAATATATCCAAACCATCAAAAACCATCACCAAAAAAGCAGATACTTCGTTAATAATAAATGAGACAAAAGTTGTCAAACAATTGAGTGATGTTTGCACTTGTACACCACAAGCAGTAAGTATAAAGTTAAATGTATTTTTTGCTACATTTTCAATGTTCTTCTGATGAGGAAAAAGTATACGCATTGAGTTCAAATGGCACAACTTTATTCAATTTAACGAATCTTGTATTATTCATATAAATTTTGCGTAAGTTCGTGTTCTGTTATATCTTTAAATTAAAAAAGAATATAAAATATGTAATATTTCAAAATTCCGGTTCTTCACTCCAGAATTCTCACTTTAAATCATGGACTGAAATATTAAAAATAAAAATTATATTATTTCAATGAAAAGTTACATACAGTATAATATGAATATGGAATGGAGGTTATATCGGTAATGAAATGTTCTTAATACAAAGTCTATATCTTAAAACTCGTATAAAAATATGTCTAGTACTCCTCATTTAAATTTTCCCGGAATCGGTGTGGTAGTTTAAAAAAAAAAAAAAACTGTTTCTCCGGATAAACGTAATGTTAAATTAAAGGACCTTAGATTTTTACACGCGCTATACCGATAAGCTCCATTCAATATCATTACGATGAATTAAATTTAAAGATACAATAAACGTAAATTACGTTTAAATTTCAGACTATAAACAACGTATTAAATAATAGCATACAAAGTGAGTACTATTTAAAATATATAATTTAAATGAAAATAATCTAGTAAAAATGCTTAAAGTTTTTTTCTAATTCACCTCACTTTTCTTTTAAACATTTATATTGAGCATAGAACTTATTACGTATTACATAAGAATATTAATTTTTAGTCTTATATTTTATAGAAATAGTAGGTATAGAAATTACTGCGTGTAATCAACTTTATCTCATACCTCTGGCAAAGGTGATCCATTAAATTTACATTTTGGTTTTATTTTATAAGAATTATTGAGATAATTAAGAACTAAACCATTGTTCTTTCAAGTCTTTTTATATATTTTTATTTCTTTTTAATTTTTGTGTTTGTAATATAGAATTTAATGTTAGATATAAGATACTACATTGGCACGAATTAATTATAAATTCAGTAAATTTACCCTAATTTAATTTAAATTTATCAGTGTTTACAAGATCCAGTTTATATGTGCTAACTTGGACTACTTTAGTAATTCGGACTAACATTATATTATCTGTAATATAAATGAATCAAGCAAAGTCACTGTAAAATCAAAATATCATAAATATGTAAACTAATTTATTTTTACTATGTATTCTAATAATTATTATACTGTATATAAATGAGTAAGACTAAGATTTTTTTATTGAACGTTGTAAATAAGACAATCATCCTGAATCGATTGATAAGCAATTTTATAATTTCTGAATTATTATTTAGGTTTTTTTTAATTAATTTTTTAATATTATGATATAACTTCACCTTCACAGCAAGTAATTTTTGAATAAGCGTTCACACAAAAGTTATCTAACGTGATATCATACAAAAATAAATTAAAAATGGTTAGTTGACTCAAAAATTAGAAAACAACACAGCAATCGATCCAGGTACACTTAAATTAAAACCTAAAACATTAAATCTAAAAACAACTTGTCTTCCTCATTGAATATATGGTAATAGAAGGTGATAGAAGGTGCTATATTGCTGTATAAGATATAGTTAAAAAAATTATATACACATAGAAAAAAAAAGGTATATATAATACCTAAATTCCATGATGTTAAATATATAAATTATATGATATACTATTATTTAATTGAAGTTTGCAACTAAACTACATCGAGAAAGTCCTATATTATGTAGTACTTTAGAAAATAAAATTACCTTCAATTTTTTTTTAATTATATATTATATTATATTCATCTCATAATATATACGTATACTCAAAATGCGGAAAAGGGAGTGCCGGAAGAGGAAACCACGTGACGGTAAAAGTGGGAGAAAAGTTGGTGCTAGCATCAAGCTATGCCTGAGCTACCTCCCACTTTTACCGTCACGTGACGTGAGTCACGTGGTTTCCTCTTCCGGCACTTCCTTTTCCGCATTTTGAGTAAACATAAACAATCATTATATAGAATAACTATACGGAAGCGGAAGCTTTGTGTGCAAGAAAACAGATGAATGTTGTACATTTTAATACGGAGGAACAAGTATATTGTCTAGTGGACGCAATTATAGGTTCTAAAATTACAGGTATATATTATGAAAACATACGTATATTATCATGAAAAGTATAGGTAACATACAAAATAACTTGTTGAATGGAAAATCATCTTATTATAGAAAATTAACATTAATTTTTAATTATATTAAGATATTAACATTATGTATTCCATTAAACAAAATATTTTGGATGTTCATTGTCTAGGTCTTTAATTATTATATGTTATTTATGAATATTTACTGTTCAAACAGAGATAATTTTTTCTTCATATATACTATGAACGCACGACCACGATTGCATTATCTTAATATTTTCACTCTGGTCGTAATTTTCACTTAATAATTTAACACTAATAATTAATCACAAATATTTTATAATAGTAAATTAAAGTGTACAGCATGTACATAAACAGAATTGTTTATTGTTTTAAAAATTTGTGATATTAAAATTGCTGCTGCTGCTGCTGGCTCGTCAAATAAAATAAAAGTTATAGATTTGAAATCGTGAATAACTTGTTCAAATTAAGACCAATCATTAATTTCAAATTAAACAAAGAAGATAATTGAAAATTTTACAACGAAATAAAGTAATTAAAAAAGATCAATTTGTATTAGGAATATTATAAACAAATAAAAGAAAAGGATTTGATTTATTATTATTAATCTCATGCTCCTATAAAACGCTTTGCTGATTTGGGTCACAAAAACATTGTTTTTATTTTTGGCCGAAATGGTACCCAACAATTTTTCACAATATATCTTATATCTTATCTTATATCTTATTTTCATCCTTACAAATAATAAAAATACCCAAAGAAATCGATGAAAGACTTTCATTTTATAAAAATTAACAATAATAAAAAAAATTGTTATCCTATATATTTATATTTTTTATGTCCCCTTCTTAAAATTATTATTTCAGGTTTTGTTGGTAATTTCTGGACATCCGGTAAAGGATGTGAAGGCAATTTTATGTGGTGTTCCACAGGAGAAAACATTTCTTCAAATCTCCCCTGGATATCAGGATTTCCGATACAGGATAATACGCAGCCTTGCGTGGTACTTCAAATCAGTGAAACTTCAGAGGGACTTTTAAATACTGATTGCAATACACAATCAAAAGTTATATGTTATGTAAGTTATTATATTCTTTTTTCTATTTCAAAATGTAGAAAAATGGATTCAGCATTGCTATTTTTAAATCATTATATTTAACGTGATCACTTTTCTATGTTTACTATTATTATTTTAAGTAACTTTATTTTACAAAGAGATACATAATATACTATAATGAAGCCACAAAGATTTATTTGCAAGTTTGAAACGTATTTTTCTTTCACATAAAATTAAATTTTATTGCATACTTTACATTGTATGAAAAATAATATTCCAATAAGAGCTTCACATAACCATTAGATACCACGCATGATATTTTTTATTATTTTTGCCGTACCCTAAAAGACTGTCATAGCATATATAGCTTGCAATTTTTTTTTCAAATTTTTACAGTATATTTGCACCAATATTTAAGCCAGAAGCTGTTGTGTAATTTGTTTTTACTAAAAATAATAATAAAAAAATAAAAACACATTCTAATAAAAAAAAACATTCTTTTTAGGGCAAAGAAACCAAAACATGAATACGAGTATCATATGACAAGAAATTTATAATGGCTGATGATTTAATTTAAAGTGCTTGAATTAATCACAATCATAATTAATTGATTAAATAATATTTAAAGAAATGAAATTCAGTTTCATTTATTCAAAATTTCTTCATTCCTTTATTTTTATATCGTACACCTTCTTTAGGATATAACTTTAAGTATCTATACTATAGTTAAAACTATTATAATAGCTCTAATAGATACTAATTATATATAATTAATAACATTCAATTTCAAATTTCTTTATTCATTTCTTTCATCCAACATTTAAATAACACAATTAAATGCATTAGTTTAGGTAATTGCCACAAAATGTCAATGTAGAAATGATTGTCAATACAATTTACACTTACAAATAAAACAAAAAAAGAAAACGATATTTGTGCCGTATAAAATTACAATTTGTATTTAAATTGCGTCATTCATTTTTCATATATTCATGAATTGAGTAATTCTTTTTTTAAATGCCATTAAATTATTTTGTTTTCTCACATCCAATGGCAATTTATTATAAATATTGAGACAACTGCAGAAAGGGCTGTGTTATTTAAAGTACTTTAACTATAAAATAAATTTTAATTTTATAAAACTTGCATGTTAGTGTCAAAATCTTCATCTCGATTACATTGCGAAAATCACAGTCACAAATTCTTAAAAGAAAAACGAAATAATTAAAAGAATTATTTCACAATAACAAACCCTTCTTTACATTCAATGCAGAATAATCTTCTTCGTGTTTTCAATTGTTTATGATTTATTAAAATAAACATAGTAAACTTTTTTAAGAAAACAAGTTTTATAAAAGTTTTCAAAAGTAAAGTCTAGAAAATAGTTTCTATCAATCTCTTATCAAATAAATATTTAGTACAAACATCGCGGTAAGAATAAATTACGTAATTTATACTATATTTATGTCATTATAGCACAAATGATACTAAATTAGTATATAACACAAAATAATTATGCTAACAACATAATATTTATGCTATTTAGTATTGAAATTGTAAAGCACAGCATCATTATATATATTATGTTGTATTAAATAAATTGTGTTGAAAAATGAGCTAGAATAATTACTACACATTTATTTTGTTCCATTTTTTGGAAAGAAAAAGTTATGTAACTTATAGTGTATAGAACATTTCATATATTTTACATTGTTCATTTCATTACATTATTTGCAATAAAAATATTGAATGCTACAGAGTCATAAAAGTATAATTGATTTCTATAAATGAACTTATTTTATTGTAACTTTATATCCGGTTTAAAGAAAAAAAATTATATAATTATAGTTATGTGTTGCATCACCGCATCACTTCTATTAAAAGCATAGAGAAGTTATGAGAATTAACGATGAAAATGATCAAGTTTTTAATATTTTTTTATATATTTATACTTAATGATAATGTCAATTGTATCAAAACAGAAATTTTGAAAGCACCAATTAAGAAAGTTGTTGATAAAGAAGTTTTGGAAGATAAAGAATTCTTCATTGGTAAGTACTGATAGTATTTTAATTTTGATAAATTTTTATTAATAAATAATAATAAATCTTGGATCCCAATAAGTTTGCCAAAAGTTAATCACTCATTTAATAAATGTTGTGTACTTTACTGTTTGAGTTTTGTCGTCGTTTACAGACCACATAAAACAGCATGTGCTTTTTAATCAAGAAACGAAATGGGATCTTTAAAACTAATGACAATTTTTACCAGAATGTTAATGTAGCCCCAAGAGAGAGCGTGAAAAAATTGTAAAGTATGCAATGGAGGTTATCGGTTTAGCGCGCGGGCAGATGCGGGGAAAGCTAAGGGTCCCCTAATTTAACATTACGCTTATGGGGAAAAACACGTTTTTTTCGATTTTTGAGAAAACCACTCCACCGATTTCCGAGAAATTTAAATGAGAAATACTAGACATACTTTTACGTGTTTTAAGCCATAGTCATTTTTAAGCATTTTTTTAAACCGATAACCTCCATTTGCGTGAAAATTCATGTTTATGACGTCAGAAACATGCAAAAATTAGTAAGAAAATGTTGTGCGGGTTGCATAATCGAATTTTCTGATCACTACTACGGGGCTATTGTTGGGTTTTGAGACAAACTAATGTTATTTATGTAAATCCCATTAAGTGTTTTGTGATATAAATGCTTATGTTTTTCTCTGGTCTATTCCTTTAACTATATAACGTTAATTGCTTTTGTATATAGTACACATAGATTTACATTGCAAAAAGTAACGTTATAGATATAGATTAAAAAAATATAAGTTAGAATATAGTGTTATTATTTTTCTAAGCTTATTTTTATTTTAATTACTAATAATTATAATAATAATAAGGACTAGGTGAAGGAAATAAAAAAATATATATATTTAGATTTAGCCATAAAACCAGTAAATATAATTTTAAAAGGTTACTGTTTCAATAAGAAAGCTATAAATAAAATAAGTAACGAAAAACACACATCGTTTCAAACCTTGATGATAACTTCATTGTTGACAGTTTAACGCTATAGCTAGGGACAAATGAGTGAATTTAACTTAACGTTAGCATTATAGAAAATTTAGGTAACAACTGTACAATTCAGGCATCTATGTTATATAATATTGTTAATGGTGTTTTTATGAGAAAATTATGCTCTGATTTTAAATGGTGTAATATAATATTTTATATATATATATATATATATATATATATATATATATATATATATATATATATATATATATATATATATATATATATATATATATCATCCTGGTCACGTCAAATGGGCTTATCTCCATTTATCAGCAACTTACTTTAGGGCATATCTCCATAGTATCACCAGTGGAGATATGTCCTAAAATTGCTGATCACTGGAGATGCGCTCTAATTTTTAATTTTGCTGATCACTGGAGATATGCCTTAAAGCAAGTTACTGATCAATGGAAGTAAGCTCTTTTGACGCGACCAGGACGATTTTTAATTCTAGCCTATTTTCAGCAACTTTTGTTCATTCCAATTTCCTACATAATATTTTATTAGATTATATTAGATAGATTATATTATTAGATTATGATAAATTATGATAGATGATAACGTGCACTTAAAAAATTTTCAACAATTTTTTTATTAAAACTTGAAGTAGATTCTTCAAAGTTTTTACTTCGATATTTATTTTTATTTCAGCTTGGGACTCATATATGACGAATAGTAGCCCTGTATTTAATTGTGTTAAAAATTGTAACGCAGCATACAGTAAAATTTATAAACCTATCTTTAACTACGATGATGAAAAATATGCATCAAAAATGTTACCACATTGTAAAATTAAAAGTGAGTATGCTATTGTAATATTTAATTTTTATATAGGATCGATGCATTCAAGTTTAAGTCGACGCAACGTTGGATCACTCAATAACATGGGACACATAGGAAAATGGCAGATTTTGTCAGTCTAAAAATACTAAGCAAATTTTTGAGAGCATTGATGCTGGTAATAGGTTGAATTAATATCTCAAGTATGTGAAAAAATAATAATAGCCAATAGCCAAAAACAAAGTTTGTACTATGCTGAGCTGTGTTATTTAATACTCCAGCATGACGTCCAAGCGCATTAACCAGGATGCCAAGCTTTTGTGGGACTCAGTGATTATCACAGTCCGGACTGTGGAGGCAAACAGACCAGACTTGGTTTTGTTCGACAAGAAAGCCCGTAGAGCAATGATCATTTATGTAGCTTAGAGAACCTTAACAGAAAAGCGACAACCTCATGTTTTAGGCATAAATAAATTAGAAAACGTGTCATAAGCAAACATACATTTCTACACATTATGAAAGAACATGTCAAAATCGTCATTTTGATTCTTTACACAAAAATATTTGATCATAGAATTTTATGGTATTTTAGTTTGAAATCAGAAAAATTTCCGTAGCATCTATTTTGAGATGACGTCAATAAAACTCTATGTTCAAATCTTTTTGTGTAAAGCATAAAAATAACGCTTTTGACATGTTCTTTCATAATATGTAGAAATGTATGTTTGCTTATGACACGCTTTCTAATTTATTTAACGTTGAAAGTAAAATATGATGTACGAAATCTACAGATTTTTGTACAAAAATAACTAAAAAAAATTATAATTCTTTCCAAAAGCGTACATATTTTTACATAATAATAAAAGAACATAAAATTACCTTCGTTTTGATGTCTTATATATTAAAATTTGACCATTGAGTTTTTTGCTATACACATTTGAAATTTTGCCCATATCCATTGGCACCAAAATTTGAGTGTGGTTCGGGGATTTTTTTGAGCACTTTTTTAGCTTCTAAAAAATACATTTAGTATCACTGAATGCAATGTTTGCAAATATTTAATTTTAAGACAAGAAATCTGAGGTCGCAAAGTAACTACGCGTACTAATTTGCCCATTTTCATATGGTATTTACGCAAATGACGTCACCAAAATTGCTTCTAGGGGTTCTGTTGCATTTTAATCACACCAAATCTGTTTTACATGATCGAAATATTGGATAAACATTGATTTTGACATTTTCAGATACTCAACTCGAGAGTAGGGGGCGATAGAGTTTACCCTTGGTCACTGTTTTTTTTTTTTTTTTTTAATATTTGCCCATAAAATTTCGAATTTTAGCGGGATTCAAAATTCCTTCGAGGCACTTTCTTGGGACACTAGGAGATATTTTGGCCAATTTTTAGCAAAATCGAGGACGTGATGGTTAATTAATTTGAGAGTAACTGCCCTACCTTTTTTTTACAATTTAAATAATATTTAACTTGTTTTCCATAAAAAATAAAATCTTCATTTGTGAATATTTAAATAGTATTTAATGATGATTTTTTCATTTTTTTTTTTCAGACCAACACAATTTAACAATTGCAAGTGTAAAAGTTCCACTTAGATATATTTATTTTTCTAATAAAGATAATAAGGTATGTGAATTTGGATGAGAAAACATACACTCACTCACACACACACTCATATATATATATATATATATATATATATATATATATATATATATATATATATATATATATATATATATATATATATTATATATTATGGTCATTTGAAAATCAATGGCAATCAATCAAACTAGAATCAAACTTTAAACTAGAAACAATAACAAGTAAAACTAAAAGAAAACTAACTAAACTGAAATTCTACAGTAGAATCCATAAGGATCAAAGCACTTTCTACTTCTATAAATTCTACATAACAACATTTGTTTAATGTTGATAAGATATGGGATTGACTATTATTTTAGGAATACCCTAATGTTTTAAAATATAATGAAAATTTTGTTTTGACAACCAGGTAACATGGTATGAAGCTCAAAAGTTTTGTAGACAAAATGGTTTAGACTTGGCAACACCTTATGAGCAAAATGATAAAATTTTAAAAGATTTTATGATTAACACATGTATGTACAAATTATATACTTTTAATCCTTTGTTTGTATTAGTAAATAATATGATACATTAAAATATGTGATCAAATGAATAGAATAGAATTTCTTGTTGGAAGGAAAGAGAAGTTGTGATAAATGTCCACTTATGTGTACTCAAATTGCGGAAAAAGAAGTGCTGGAAGAGGAAACCACGTGACGGTAAAAGTGGGAGGTAGCTCAGGTCTAGCTTGCTTCTCTGGCACCAACTTTACTTCCACTTTTACCGTCACGTGGTTTCCTCTTCCGGCACTTTCTTTTCCGTATTTTGGGTAAACATAAGCAGTCAATGACATTTTATGTAAACCTATAAAAACAGGAAAAGGAAGTGCCGGAAGCGGAAATCACGTGACAGTAAAAGTGGGAGAAAACTTCGTAGTAGCAGCAAGCTATGTCTGAGCTCCTCCCACTTTTAACATCATATGCTTTCCTTTTCCGGCACTTCCTTTTCCGCTTTTTAGGTTTACATAAAATGTCAATGTCTCTCTCTCTCTCTCTTGAACATAAAATGTCTTTATTTGATTAAATCAATCACTTTGAACTGTGACAGTACACACGAGGATTAAAAAATTAAATATATAGATATTCTACCCATCTTCAGGAAAATTTATTCATAAGCAACGTAATTTATGTTATACTGCATAATAATTAGTAACTATATGTTAAATAGCATAAATACTTTTTCTTGCAGCATAATTATTTGAAATGATCCAATTAATTAACATTTATGCTATGATGACGTAAATATAGCATAAATTAAGTAAACTTATGCTAAAAAATAAATGATATTAAGTGATATTTGATAATATTTAAATAATTTGACTAATTTACGTTAAAACTTTTTCAAAAATTTAATGCATTCCAGTTGAAAACGAAGAAAATAGATTTTGGAGCAGTGGTAGTAATGCTATATCTAAAACCTCGTTTATTTGGACTTCAGTTGGTAAGGATGTCAAGTTACAACTCAAAGGTGACACAAATGATTGCTTATACATTTCTTGGTAAGTTTCAAAAATCTAATTCCTCATATTATGAAGTTTTATTTTATATTTATATGTAAATCCAAGGTTCTTATAAAATTTGATGTAAAACATAGATATTATAAGTGTTTTCAAATATGTTAAAAAAATTAGAACTTAAATATTGTACTGTACCTCTGGCCAAAAGTTTGAGAACGATATTGATAGGCAACCCGCCAGCACACTATGTTATCTTTATGAGAAAACGCTGCGGCCGCCGCTGCCCCGTTCTTAAACTTTTGGCCAGAGCTGTACAATGTACTAATAAAATAATAGAGGATAATTATGAATGCGCTTTTATAATTTGTTGTTCGGGTGTCTTGCTACCTATAAAATTAACAGCAAGGCGTATTTTTCATGCATCTCTTTCTAATTGCTATATATAAACTAATTAATTATTTTCAAACCATTTTTTTTTTTATTTGCCCAAGTATCCTATATAAAATCCTATTTCTAAATTTTAATCTTATTCTACGTAAATTAGTTGTCAGGTAATTCAAATATTTGTGCTATTAACAATACAAATATCTTGCATAATCTGAAAATTAATAATATTTAATTAATTATTTCAGGAATGTGAATGAAGTGACATTTGTTCCTGCAAAATGTTCAACACAAATGCGATTTATGTGCGATGTTCCTAAAATATGTTTCGGTGTAAGTACATGATACGGATTAAACAAAATACGTAATAATAATTAGGCACTAGATCAATTTCAGCACAATTGTTCAATATAGTATACTATATACTGCATAACTTATTATATATTTCATAATACTATATTATAAAGCATAAATATTATCTACAGTATCATTATTATAATGCTATTCTAATTTAGCATAGTTTATGTATGCTATTTTGCTATATATTGTCATATATATTGACAGCATAAATTGCGATTTTTTCTTCTTCCATTTATGTGTGTGTATCGTCCTTTTGGCGTCCAAAGTGCTTACTTGTATTTCATGTTTGTCTTACAAACGGTGTACTTGCACTTGTTTTTACGTGTTCAGCTTATGGCAGATGCACGCGCAGCATCGAATTTGAAAAAAATGTTATTAGTAATTACGACCTTTGGACGTAACAAAAGCGATATTTTTTATCATATATATATATATATATATATATATATATATATATATATATATATATATATATATATATATATATATATATAATTAGATTTAAAAAAATCTTCCAATAGCTTTGTGTACAGATCAATATTTTATTTTCTATGATTGACTCCACGCGTATTCATGTCATTATAATAACATTAAAATCATGGCCACGATTATTATATAGATGGTAAAAATTCCAATCTTGGTCAAGTGTACGCATGAATGAGCTAAAATTACCTGTTATAAAATCTCAAGTATCAAAAATTTCTTTTTAAGTTAATTTTAATTCAATTGAAAAAAAAACAAAAAAAGGGGGGGGGGAAATGCCATAAAACAAATATGATGTATTGAAGAAGAAAAAGTACTGATTAAAGGCATGGACAACATAAAAACATTAGCATTTATATCACAAAACACATGATGGGACTTACATAAATCATATTAATTGGTCTCAAAACCAAACTGTAGCGCCGTAGCATTCATCAGAAAATTGCAATTTATGCAATTCGACAATATTTTCATACTTATTTTTGCCTGTTTCTGACGTCATAGACAGAAATATTTACGCAAATTGCATACTTTACAGTTTTTTCACGCTCTCTTTTGGTACCACTCTGGTAAAAATTATCATCAGTTTTGTAATTCCCATTTTTGTTTAATGATTTAAAAGAACGTCTAGTTTCATGTTATTTATGCTCCCTTAATTTTTTGTTTACAAATTATGTATTTTATTAACTAGAAACCTCCTAAGTGCGAGGAAACCATTTGTTCACGACACGTAAGTCAAATTTTGTGTATGATTATACGTTAAATTACTATTATAATACTTCGGTATGACATCCATTATAATGGTAAGTTTTTAAAGCTTATATACATTTTGAAATTTACAAACAAAAAAATGCTACAAAATTGAAGGGTGGGTGGGTGTGCAATATATGGCATAAAAATTAGCTGAATTGCACTGTTAAGTATCATTCACATTGCACATAATATTTGACGTCCATTAACGGATAAACAAAGTTCTAAACAATATAAACAAATGAACTGTTTATTTTTTATCGTTTTAAATTTGACGGATACCAACGAATCATATAAAAGCATACAAAGCATACAAAGGCAACTTCCAGCTTTCTATCTGACATAATGACGGATACTGACAGATAGCGACGTGAATGGTTGCATTTAATGTTTACCGCAACTTGTCATCAATTAAGAAGCATGATGTGAACGAGTTAATATATATTTTAGCGCAGCTCAGTCCATCAGTATTCATCAGCTTTCCAATATGTAGTACGATTTCTGATGACAAAAAAGTGTATATTTGCGTGATCTTCATTTACCGTTAATATCCGTTGACAGACGTCATGGGACATCAAATTTACTTGACATGTAAATGACTCTTTATATTTAAATCAGTGCTGGATTAATGATTTTTTTACTGCTCTACCTACTTTTAAAACAGCTCTTACTGATTTTTAATGTTTCCATTCAAATAATAAAACCAATAAAATAAAAAAAAACATACAAATAACAAATACGTATAGCTGTTTGTATCCACATGTATATAATAACGTAACAACCCTACAGGAAAGTAGCTGACTTTTTAGGTTTAGCAATAATTCTGTATTTAGTTATAGTTACTAATTAATGTTCACTGGAAGTATATATTATACATTTCAAAAAATACTGATTACCAGATTTATAGAAGCTAGGTAATACGGTATTGGTTCACTCTCTCCGTCAGAGCGCATTATTTCATAAAGGAGAATCTCTAGGTGTGCCATTTATTCTAATGGTTCTGAAATTTTATAACCGTCCACGTCCTTACAACCTCATATTAGTTTGTTGATAGACCTACTATAAGGGCTGATCAAGGAGCCCCGAACGAGAGCACAAAAGTACTATTTAAAATACATATCACATTATGGTGCTCGCAATGATAAAAGAAAATTCTTCGAAAAAGAGAGTGAACCAATAGCACATAATGTTTCTATAGGTGTATATTTACTAATATTACCGTAGTTAATATATTATATTATTCGAATAAAGTAATAGTCTTCTTTTTTTTCTTTTTTTTTTAGTTAAAATCAATATTCACATACTTGCAACTTAATTACGACACAACAAAATTGTATGATGAACTATATGTTCATTTTATTTTTAGGGATCACTTATGAAAATAACACAGGAAATGGTTAGACAAAGTGAGTTGCTATTTTAGTATTTACTATATATACATGTTAGCTTCCATACGCGAATTCGCGCACGAAACGGTCAAAATAGCGCGAACGCGTTGGGATCATGTGTGAAGCTTCATGATGCAAAATTCGTGTTCAAAGCATGGCAAATTTAATCCCAACGCGTTCAGTTTAAGTTGAAAATTTTAAACGCGTCGGGCTCCAATTGAAAATATTATGACGCGTTGAGTACATGCAAAATTGGTCTTACTGCGTTGGGACAAAAATTGAAAATTCCTAACGCGTTACTTACGTGCTTACTTTTGAAATGTAAAGAAATATAAGGAATCACAAGGATTGGTTCATTGCAATTGCATAATATGTTGTGCTAGTAGATTTTGTTCTTGCAAAAACAAAAAACAGAAAAAATATATTTAAAAAGGGGGAGTTTGTTATGGAACTGTTTCATAAAACTTTGTCAAAATGAAAAAAAAAAATCAGAAAATAAACTTTCTCAATTCATAAAATGTGAAGATCGAAGACGTATTATTATGTTTTATTGTGCATGTTAAGGAATAATTATTGTATTATAAACTAATACATTTAATTTTTTTGCTTGAAATAAAATAATATGTGTTTTGAGCAAGATTTGAAACGAATGCGCAGTGGATTAGTAGTTAAATCTCGCGGCTATGTATACGGAATATCCATTAGAGACAACATTAAAAATAAACTATAGCGTAGCTGTTAAGTATGTAACTATACATTCTCTGTATTTTTTATTTTACTTACGTTTAGGGATTACTTAAGATGGAATATTTAAATTAAGAGCCATTTATAAACCGTTAACCGTAATAATCACTTACTATTTGCGCACCAACAATACACATCAACTATTCAAATTCAAACATTTCTTTCGCATATTTTTCTGTTTCCAATAACGACTATTGAAGTTTGAAGTTATAAGCCATGTTTTCCGCACAGAGGCAAACATTCAACTGAACTGAACGTATGAGAAAATAAAATAAAATATTGTTATCACTGGATAAAATAAGGTACACTTGAACTTTGAACCATATGTAAAGGAAAGTTTATAAGTCATCATAGATGAATTTTGTAATATGATATCAAATACATATTTTACTTCCTTATTTAAAACACGGCGTGTTCTCTCACTCTCTCTCTCTCTCTCTCTCTCTCTCTCTCTCTCTCTCTCTCTCTCTCTCTCTCTCTCTCTCTCTCTCTCACTCTCTGCTGATATTAAAATTATTATGGTGGATTCACATTCAAAAGCAAAATAATCTGTTGTAAAACAATGTTATTCAGCAATTTGCTGCGCGTAGTTTGCAATGGATTGTTTTTAATTGTTGCAACGTGTAAATATTTACGATTTTTTTAATAAAAAAAGCATTTTTAAGAAATTTCAAATTATGTTATATGTATAGTTCGTTCATTGCAAGTTTAATGCCCCACTTGTAATAAACGAACTATATAACATAATTTGAAATTTCCTAAAAATGCTTTTTTTTTATTAAAAAATCGTAAACATTTACACGTTTCAACAATTTATATATATATATATATATATATATATATATATATATATATATATATATTATATATTATTAATATATAAAGCCTTTTAAATTTGGCTATAATTATTATTACTTTATTTATTTTGGAACATTTAATATAAATCATTATATTATACCGTAACGCGTTGAGTATTTTCAATTTTTGTCCCAACGCAGTGAGACCAATTCTGCATGTTCCCAACGCGTTTGCGCTATTTTGACCGCTTCGGACGCGAATTCGCGTATGAAAGCTAATAACTTATATAAATATAAATAAATAAATATAAATGCATAAATAAATTTGTTTTTCCAAGATCCAAAGTTGTATAACCAACCAAAAACTGGTTGTGGGCATACGTTCATTGAAGGAAAATTTAGGGTAAGGAATTTTGTAATATAAATAATTTCTTAAATGAATAATGAATAAAATGAATAATTTAACCATTTTTACTACCATTCTTGTTCTCTTTATTGTTCATCTCGTATCAACTTTTTTTAGTATTCATTTCACTCACAGAGCAAAAATAAAATACGCACTAATTATGCTGCTACAGCTTATTAAGGTAGCATTTATACATAACAAAATAAATTATGCTACATATCATAGCAATTATTCGCAAAAGATTTTTTTTAGTGTAACCTTAACGTGAAATAAGATCTCATTCCGGTGAAGCTATTGATTAATAAAATTATATTATGTATTCAATAATACGTAAGGGCAATTCATTTGCAGTTATTCTAATTATTCATATATATTGCATGCATAATAACCGTGTAATTTTAATTTGTATTTCACTCTTATTTGTATCTTATAATATAATGAATGTACTGTGTGTACCACCAATGTATTGGGCAAGTAAAACTACCTGTTTTTGGTTAACAATAAACTAAACTAAACTTAAAAAAAAATACATTTTATATACTAAAATGCCTATAGGCATTGGATTGAAGTATATTATATAGATATAATATACTTCAATCCAAAGTAATAAAAATCAAAAATATAGAAATTCAACTACGCCGCTCGTTCATCGTGCTGTCAATATAGTCCATTTGGTAATATGAGACTACTGAGCGTGGATAATATGGAAAAACTGGCATGTGTAGCGGAAATTTATGCAGGTATGCAATATTTTAAAGGATTAAACCAGGAATAAACATAAAGAATATATAACTATTGTTGGAAAAACGATCACTTAAAGTTTGTATTTCCAATTTTCCCTACAATAATGCGGAAATGTAACTTGGCACCAGTGTCAGTGAAATTTAAGATGACCTAGTTGGTGGTACTGCCAAATATTAAAGCTGTTTGTTTATAATTGTTGTCGCGGAAATTTGAATTTCAAACATTATTTATAGGAACGCTTTTAAGATAATAACGTAAAATAAGCTCAAGAGCCTGGTTAAATGCTTTAAGTTGCAATCAGTATATATATATATATATATATATATATATATATATATATATATATATATATATATATATATATATATATATATATATATATATATATATATATATATATATATATATATATATACACACATTATTGTTAAATTTCTTTATTTCATTGTTGGTAACTTGCTAATAAAATGTGGGAAATATACTTTTCAAAAAAAGGTAAATAAAAAAGAAGTTTTTTAACTGTTGCTCTATATATTATTGAAATAATTATTAGTAGAAGTGCAACATTATATATATCAATTCTTATTATATTATTACAGGAAACATTTCAAAACCAGAAATGTACTGGATCAATGCATATGATGAATCTGATGATAATAATTTTAGTTGGTGTGATTTAAATAAATATGTAAATAAAAGTTTGATCACGACTACGAAAAACAAAGGAAGATGTCTTGTTCTTAATATTAATTCTAAATCTACAAAATATTCCTACTCAATACATCGCTACGCTTGTAAAATGGCTTTGCCATTCATTTGTGAAGTAAGCATCTCATTTTTAAAATCAATCAATAATGAACAATCCAATATTTAACTAACAAATACCTTAGGAAAAAATGGTTTTCGTCTGTATTTCTCAGCCAATACGCAACTTTACATAATCTGCACTTGTCACTGCCAAGGGTCATCAGGTCTATCACTGGTAAGGGTCATCATTAGTTTTATGTTAATTTTGGCCTGGTATAGGGCTTACCATGCTAAAATGAGGGTTTTAAAATTTAATTTTTTTGCTTTAGAATTATTAAAACATGTCAAATCGCATATCATCATAAAGTAAAAAGCACAACTCAAAAAGTATTTAGGACGTGAACGAGCCCAAGTAAAAGGAACCAGGTGAAAAATGTACGCAAAATTCACTCCAAATGAGGGTCTGGGTTCCGCAAGAATTTTTAGTTTTTCATTGTTGACCTTTCAAAAATGATAATAAAATGTCAGTTTCATCCAAGCTTTAAAAATTCAACTTTGAGAAACTACAATTTCTTGCCGAACCCAGATCCTCATTTCAAGTCAACTTTGCGCACATTTTTCATCCTCTTTCTTTCACTGGAGCTTGTTCACGTCTTAAATACCTTTTGAGCTGTGTTTTTTTCCCTTTACGATGATGTGCTATTTAACGTGTTTTAATAATTCTGAAGCAAGAAATTAAAATTTTAAAACCCTAAATTTAACATGATAAGCCCTATATCATGCCAAAAGTAACTAAAACTAATGATGACCCTTGCCAGTGATCAACCTGATGACCCTTGCCAATGATGTGTTCTGATTATGTGAAGTTGCCTAACAAGTAAGGTGTATTCAATTTTAAATTTTTCAAAATTAAATATCCAGGTTAAACTGTTGCCTTTTTTACCTCCAGAAAAGATATTGAATCTATAAAAAATCCAATATAATTTATAAAATACAGTAAAGAGATAATTATGTCATAATTATTTCAGCTCAATTAGGCTTTTTACATTTATGTATCAAAACATAGCTGATGGAATAGTAAATAATATATTATTACATAAATTACATTACTATAGTTATGTAATAAAATAAAAAAGTTGTTTTTGCAGCATATATAATGCTTTATGCTATTTTACGCACCTTTACAACACAAACGTGAATTTTGGTTTTTACGCTAAGCAAGCTGCAAGAAGGCGGAGAAATGCAATTATCAGGCAGCCACTTCATTGGAACGGCGTATTGCTTTATTGACATTTTTTTTTAATTGTAGTGCATATAACACAACACACATTATATATATTATAATATTCTATAACTTTCTTTGCTGTTATTATTTTGCAGATGCTAGATATTACAACAGTTAAACTAATTACTACTACAGAAATACCATTGCATACAACAGTGATTAGAACAACTAAAGCATTGACAGAGCTAATTAAAAATACAGAAACTCTTGTTGCATCAACTGAAAAAATAACAGCTGAAAATACAGAAAAAGTACCAATTCAGACAACTGTAACAAAAATTTCAGATATTACAGTTAAACCTACGATTACTGTAATAACAGCTGCTACTGTCACAACTACTACTGTCAAAACTACTGTTAAAATATTTGAAAGTCTTGTACCATTATTACTAAATAATTGTAGTTGTGCAGATCAAAAACATAATGTAAGTAAATATTTTAAACACACACACACACACACACGTCTAGTGTATAGGCATTTTGCCTTTTTCTCATCACCTGTTTGGTAATTAACATGTTTGTTTTTTATGTATAATATCAAACCCAATAAAGAACTATTATTATTATTATGTATTCAAAGTGAATTTGAAATGCGTTTTCATGTGCTTAAAAAAATTCAAATTTAAAATTATGGTTTATTTCATTTCTTTCTCTTATACAATCAGAATACAAAATACAAAACATATAATATATACTTGCTAAAATTCACATAAGTTTTAATTAAATAAACAACACATAAATACTGAGAAAATATTGCATTGGTCTGATAAAACTTAAACTTATACATTTGTATTAGAAATACAATTTTTTTATTTATATTTATTAATTTAAATATTTTTTTTTTAATTGTATGGATTAAATGCATTCCTTTTTTTTAGATGACTTTTATTATGAACGTACAGAGTAAGGAACAATCTAAGTTTTTTTTTATATAAATATATTAGACTATCCATAGAAAACGTATTATGCTATGATTCATACGTTTTAAGAAAATTAAATGACAAATGGATGCAAGACTCTTTTGACGTATACTCTTTATTGTTGCACTAATGAAAATGAATCAATTAAAGTGGAATTTTAGGTTCAGAATGAATGTACATACACGATTGTATTTTTTTTTAAATCTATTTCTCTCTCTCTCTCTACTACTACTACTACTTTTACTACTACTACTATTACTACTACTACTACTACTACTACTACTACTACTACTACTACTACTACTACTACTACTACTTCTACTACTACTACTACTACTACTACTACTACTGCTGTGCTGCTACTACTACTACTACTGCTACTACTACTACTACTACTACTACTACTACTACTGCTACTACTACTACTACTACTACTCACTTCTTACTGATTATAACTTTTTACAGAAATACCAGGTCTTGAAATAGAAGCATGTGGACGGCTTTATATCATTCCTATGTATCCGGTACTAAATATTAATACTCATCAACTATAAACCATTAAATATTATGTTACATTTTTCCCTTTCTTTTTAGAGCAACTATACCGAAGCAGAAACAATTTGTGCAAGCAAAGGATTGAATCCTGTAGATTTTTCAAACATAGATCAAATGCTTTGTTTAGTAGATGCAGTTATTAATTCGAAAATACAAGGTAATATTGATATACTTGGCTGCTCTCTGTTGAAACTTTTAAACTTTTTCATTATTATTCTATAAATTTAAATTAATGAAACGCTGGAGATAGTTACAATACCACCCAATTTGAGTAAAACTGGAAAAATAGAAATAAAGGATAATGTTATTAAATATATGCTAAAAGAGGGCATCGTCCTGGTCCTGAATCGATAGATATGCAACATCTTCTTTTTAAGTACATATAAGTATTTGTAATTGATTTTCGAAAGTCGCGCAATGACGCCACGATCGGTCACTCTGTCCTACGCCCACAAGCATACTTTGCCAACCGGCCGTGATGTCATTTTTCGATTTTCAAAAATTAATCGATTCAGGACGATGTACAATACAGAAGAGATTATAAAATTACCCTCTTTTTGTCTGTCTTCCTTATTATGATGATAAAGCTTTTATGAAAATATACATTGAGGAATGTGAATTGATTTTTTTTTTTTTTTTTTTTTTTTTTTTGAGTTAATGATATTTTTGGAAAGAGCTTTAAAAAATTTTGATTGGAGCATGCGAAATATTTTTAATTAATTTTTGAAAATCGGCCTACAAAGCCTGTGACCTCATCAGTCCACTTTTCTCTCGGCAAATACTAATCGTTCGAGGTTCAGTAACCAGTTTAATGAAATCAGCTCGTCCTCAGTATTTCAAAAAACTGGCTAGTGAACCTTCTACGGTCAATACTTTTCAAAATAAATGCCCGATTGATGACGTCACAGGCTTTTTAGGTCGATTTTCAAAAATTAATTAAAAATACTTCCCATGCTGCAATCATTCTAAGAAAAATAACACCTCAAAATTGTTTAACACTCTTTTCAAAAATGTAATAAAAAGTGGGGGTTGAAAAGAATTCACCTTCCTCATTGTTAAAATAACTATGTATTTATACAGGACCCAACTTCTGGACATCAGGTCGAGGATGTGAAGGCAATTTCAAGTGGTGCTCCACACGTGATAAAATCTCGTCAAGTCTCACTTGGGTCTCGGGTTTTCCGATACCGGACAACAAGCAACCTTGTGTGGCTATCAAAATTAGTGAAACGTCAGAGGGACTTCTTAACGTGGATTGCAGTTTAAAACTTAATGTGATTTGTGTTGTGAGTATACGTATTTAAATATAGAAAATAATTAGACCTAAGAATCTAAAAGCATATCAAACAAATTATCAATTTCATAATATCTATTACAACTTACTTCTTCGTGTATGGGCGATGTTTATTCTATACATCGCAAACAATGTAGCAATGTAGAACAGTTTTTTTTTTAAACACACATTTTAATATCATTTTTGTAACTAAATAATTTTGATATTACAATCAAAGTGTTGTTTAGCATTTTAATATTTATTAGTATAATTATAGTAAATTACCATCTAGCTATTAAATTTATATATTCATATATAACTATGAAGGTATTTTTAAAGCCAAAGACCTGTTCATTAATGTTCATTAATGAATGAACATTAAATGGGATCTTCAAAACTGATGACAATTTTTTACTAAAATATTAATGTAGCCCCACGAGAGAGCGTGAAAATACTGTAAAGTATGCAATTTGCGTGACTATTCATGTTTCTGACGTCAGAAACATGCAAAAATTAGTAAAAATTGATGTGTAAATTGAAATTTTCTGATCACTGCTACGGAGCTAAAGTTGGGTTTTGAGACAAACTAAAGCTCATTAAATGTAAGTCTTATCAAGTGTTTTGTGATATAAAAAATCCTTATGTTTTCTTCTCGTCTATTCCTTTAATAATAGTAATATTTAATTTGTATGAAACTCTTCTAATTATTATTTTTTTTTTTGTATGCTGATTTAGAATGAAGGAACTAAAACGTGAAGCATGAATAAAATAAATAAAATACACTAAAAAATAAAGTAAAAATTGGAAAGAAAAGGTAGAATATTTTATAATATATTAGAATTAAAAATACAAACAAATTTTCATAGAAATGTATTTGTTAGGTTAATTTATATATCTCAATATTGTTTTCACTTATACTGTAATGTTGATATTTATACACAGTCATATTGAATGTTTGCATAATTAAAAAAGGCAGCAATGTTATTGAAATGTATACTTATGATCTTTTGCTCTCGCATATGATTTGCGTATGAGCACGTGATTGCATGCCGTTTTTTTATGTTCTTAAAACATTGTTTGGGAAAAATAAATAACATTGGTGTATATAAAACTTCTTGAACAATGCTCCTTTATACTAAAAATAATTTTTGAAATTCAAATTTTATTTGAAGTAAAGACGGTGGCCATTACGCCAAAGACCGTTCACGTTTCTTTCTTTCTTTTTTTTTTTTTTTTAGTTGTTGAAATTGTTCGAACGAGTTCGCAGCAACTGAACAATATTTTTCAACTGCCGAATTTTTAAAAAATCTGTATTTTCTCCAACAGCTTTTTTAAAAAATTCGGCCTTTAAAAAAATTGTCCAGTTGCTGCGAACTCGTTCGAACGATTTTAACAATTAAAAAAAAAAAAAAAAAGAAACGCGAACCGTCTTTTGGCGTAATGGCCACCGTCTTTACTTCAAATAAAATTTGAATTCCAAAAATTATTTTTAGTATGAAGGAGCATTTTTCAAGAAGTTTTATATACAACAATATTATTCATTTTTACTAAACAATTTTTTAAAACTTTAAAAAAATGGCATGCAAGTTGTATATTGTTATCACTCCTCACTATAAATAATATCAAATATGCGATCTCACCCTCTACCATGATTATCATTACACTGACCATCGGAGCAGCAAGAAATCCATATCTAATTCTATTATCATGTAAGAAAGCTATCTTTTACAATTGTTCTTCATGTCAATTGAAAATAAAAACATCCGTGTTATAATTATTAAACCATTTTCTATGTTATTTTCTCCATATTATCTACTACATATACCTACATACAAAATATATATATATATATATAAATATTAAAAAAAATTGCATCTTAATTTTATTATTTATATATAATATTATATATATATATATATATATATATTATATATATATATTTGACAAACCGAACGTTATGTACTCTTAGAAATGAATTTTTCTATGACAATGTGTGCGTAATATTGCAATACAGAGTGGCTTGTTAAAATTAGAGGCTTTTAGAGGCTTAATACTCAAGTCCCTACAGTAATATAAAGATCCAATTTCGAGCCTTTGGAGTGCTTTGAAAGCACTCCAAAGGCTCGAAATTGCTTTGATTCGTGTTTTTAATATTATTTACTTTTTATTTGTGCATAATGTTTGAAAAGTAATTTTTTTAAAAATATTCAAATTTACATATTTATCAACTTTAGGTGATATAAAAAAATTAATAAAAATGTAATGGCAATGTTTGACGTAGTTTTTCACAACTAAAATAAAGTAGTTTTGTTTCTTTTTAATGTGACCAAAATTAGTTTGATATAAAAATCAGTGACCAAAAATACTCTGTAAATGGAAAAGTTTTTCCTTCTTCTTCTTTTTTTTTTTTTTTTTTTAATATTTATTATTATAAATGATCAAAAGTTTGTGACCAAAACAGGAAAAAAATCGCCAACCAAATGCCGAAAAAAGAGAGAAAGAAAAAGAAAAAAAAAAAAGAAAAAAAAAAAAAAAAAACGAGTTACTGGAATTTGGTGCCAATGCCAACATATAATTTCCATTATATCTAACACAAGTACATAGTATACTACACAGTCAACACGATAAACGATTGATTTCTAATGATATACATACTTTATTGTAACTTTATATCCTGTTAATAAACCTATCAAATAACAAATAACATAATATGCTGCATCACCGAATCACTTCTATTACAAGTATAGAGAAATAAAGTGAATAAACGATAAAATGATCAAGTTTTTAATAATTTTTATTATTGTGATAATTTTATATTTATTTATACTCAATGCTAGTATTTATTGTATCAAAATACAACTTTTGAACGCCCCTATTAAGAAAGATGTTAATAAAGAAATTTCGGAAGATAATGAATTCTTTATAGGTTTGTACATAAAAAAATTTTTGATGTATTTTTTATTTTATTGAGATTGGTGACGAAAAAAATTGTAACATAATGTATAGAGCACCTTACTATTCAATATTATATCAAACTCAAAATAAAATAATATATTTTCAATTTTACACCCCCCCCCCCCCTTGTTTTTAAAATTTAATAGAAATTTATTCCATAATTTTTGTAACTTATAATTTCATGTTTCGCATTAGTTTAAAACTTGAAAGAGTCTGCCTGCTATCCCTTAATTTAAAATTTCCAGATTGGGTGCAATATATTTTTCCTCAAAAATTGCTTAAAGTCATAGACCACATAAAACAACATGTGCGTTTTAATGAATAAACACAAAATGGGATCAATAAAACTGATGACAATTTTTACCAGAATGTTAATGTAGCACCACGAAAGAGCGTAAAAAATACTGTAAAGTATGCAATTTGCGTGACTATTCATGTTTCTGACGTTGGAAACATGCAAAAATTAGTAAAAAAAAAAGTTGTGTTAGATGCATAAATTGAAATTTTCTGATCACTGCTACGGAGCTACAGTTGGGTTTTGAGACAAACAAAATTTATTTATGTAAGTCACATCAAGTGTTTTGTGATGTAAATGCTTATTATATTTTTTCTGACTTATCCTTTAAGTCTTAGTTTTCTCACTGATAACTTCCATGAAAAAATGAAAATGAAAAAATATTTGCTTGTATGATGACAAGCACCATTTCAAAAACCATGATATTAATAAATTTATTGATATCTACATCCCAACATAACAAATTATAATAATAAAAAAATGTGATCCCAGTAATTTGCAAACAGTTATAGACAATTTTCAGCAATTTTTGTTCACTCCAACATTTCATTACAAAACATTGATCTTTTTGTTTATGTATACTTGATAACGTGCGCTTAAAGGCGTAGAACACTTTGAACAAAAAGTTGTGTAATATCCTAACAAACCTGAAAATCATTTTCCCAGTTTTCGCGCGCGTAAAACAAGCGAGCTGTGACGTCAGTGACCGCCAGTGGCATTTTGTGAATAGAAAATAAATTATAAATCAATGACTTTGGCCAAATCAACATTGATTTTCAGGTTTGTTAGGATATTACAAAACTTTTTTGTTCAAGGTGTTCTACGCCTTTAAGAAATTTTCCACGATTTTTTATGAAAACTCGATATAGCGATACGTTAATGTTTTTTTTTTTTTTTTTTTTTTTTTTTTTTTTTTTTTTTTTTTTTTTCTTCTTTTTATTAATTTTGATTACAGCTTGGGAATCATATATGACGAACAATAGCCCTGTATTTAATTGTGTTAAAAATTGTAACTCTGCACACAGTAAAACTTTTAACCCTGTATTTAACTACTATTTTATTGAAAAAGATGCCCCAAAAATGTTACCACATTGTAGAGTTAAAAGTGAGTATGCTATTGAGATTGTTTTTTTTTTTTTAATAAGTATGAACTATATCCCTATTTTGCTAACTTCCGTTATTCTGCTTAATTTGAACAATTTCCGTTTACATTTTAAATTCTGGGAAGGTTCTATCTTCTAACTTGTTGAACGAGTTAGCTTCATGATATGATGGCTATATATTATATATAATCATAAATAAGTATTTTTCTTTTTAGTTATCCTTTTTAGCAATTTCAATGTTTTGTGACAAGACTATATTGTCTGTATAATTTTCTTGCTCAATAAATCAATATTATTATAATCAAAAGCATTTTTTTCAAAGGCATTAATAGCATTTGTTAGAAGAAGAAAAACTGTTCAAATATGGTGTAGAGAATAAAGGTGCTTTTAATATTTGCTACGTTTTTATTATTATTGTTATTTAAATGTACTTGCTATTTTTTTTTTTTTTTCAAAACAATAATTTACGAGTTTCTGTAGTATGCTAGTTTTTCTGAATAAAAAAAAGTCAATTTTTTTTTTATTTGACGCTTCCCTAACTTCTTATGCACAATTTAATTATCAGCTTTTTTTTCATGAAAAATGAAATCTTCTAATCTTTTAATAATAATAATAATTTCAGACCAACAAAATTTAACAATCGCAAGTGAAATAGTTCCTCTTAGATATGTTTATATTTCCGATGAAGATACGAAGGTATGTTATACAAACGTTTTATGAGAATAAACATTATTACATAAAAATAATAATAATAAAAAGTATTGTGGTTAGAGGACTCGTATATTTTTGGCCTTCTACTTTCATACTGTCATTTTGAAAGTCAATTTAATGACAACCAAATGCCTATAAACTGAAAGCAAAACCAACTAAACTAAATTTCTATTGTTGAATCCGTGACAATCAGATCAGTTCATATTTTTACAAAATTCTACACAAGAACTTTTTTTTTTTGTATAAGACCGATAGGATATGGCATTTATAGCATTAGCCATAATTAAAAGAACATATTAATATTGTTTTAATATAGTGTAATTTAAAAATTTCTATTTGTTTTGGCAACCAGGTAACGTGGTATGAAGCTCAAAAATTTTGTAGACAAAATGGTTTAGATCTGACAACACCTTATGAGAAAAATGATAAAATTTTAAAAAATTTCTTAAATGACACGTGTATGTACAAATTTTATATATATTAAAAATCTTTTGTTTATATAAGTAGATGATATGATGTATAAAAGTACGTAATCATATGAGTATATCGTATTTTCTTAATAAAAAGAAAGTGAAGGAAAGTTTTTTTGTTTTTTGTTTTTTTGTTACAAAATTGTTAAAGCATGTTTGTGTATAGCAAGGACCGGTATTGTACCATTGTTCAAAATTAATATAATCTTTTTGAACAATTCAATAGTTCAATATTATGATTTATTTAATAGAAATTTATGAACAATTATGGTAACTTTATAATAATCCTAACAGGACATATTACCTTTTTTTTTCTACATAAAAATGCAAAATGATTTTGTTATTTTTAAAAATTTGCCTGATTTTATACTGAAAATTCTTCTTTATAAACTAAAAATCCGATCCTAGTAATATTTAGTAATATTGAATTAATTGATATAAAAATATAACTTACCCTAAAACTGTTTCAAAAACTTCGTGTATTCCAGTTGATAACGAAGAAGTTAGATTTTGGAGCAGTGCTTGTAATGCTAATAAAAAACGTTTTTTTATTTGGACCACAATTGGTAAGGTTGTCCAACAAGAACTCTATGGTGACACAAATTATTGCTTATACATTTCTTGGTAAGTGTCAGACATATAATGCCTCATGTTATGAAAGTTTAGACTGAGTCCATAGTCTTGGGGAAAGAGCTACAAGCGGTCTCGAGAAAAATATCATGCAAGGTGTGTCTACCGCCTTCTTACATCACTCGTATGTGTGAGCACCAAAATATTTATGCTTGCTTGCTTGATCAGCCGTCTAGTGCACCTCTCTCTCTCTCTCTGCTACTGTCTCACTTCCTGTGTGAGTGTCATGCAAAACCAAACTAGACAGCAAACTATCACCTTCATTTCTCTCTCTCTCTCTCTCTCTCTCTCTCTCTCTGCCTGCTCTCTGCTGTCATTGCTGGTCATTGCATGATATTTTTCTCGAGACAGGATAAGAGAGAGAGAGAGAGAGAGCAAAGGTGCGCGCTAGCGTGGCACCAAAGACGGCTGGTCAAGCAGGCAAGCAAATTTTGGTGCTCACATATTATACCAATGATATAGGAATAGGAAGGTATGGAGAAATGCAGCAGTAGACACACCTAACTGTTGATGTGACAATTATTTTCTAGCGATTTTATTCGCGTGGCATATTCGGCAAAATCCTTTTGTTCCATTTTAGAACAATTGTATAGTGTACATATAAAATCCTATTTCTATATATAAATCTTCTACTTCCTAAGTTATTATAGTTTAAGTCAGTTCAGAGAATTGTATCAAAGTTATGTATTTTTTTCTGCATGATCATGAATGATCTGAAAATTATTATTTTTCAATCAATTATTTCAGGAATAATAACATGACATTTGTTCCTGCAAAATGTTCAACACAAATGCGATTTATGTGCGATGTTCCAAGACTATGTTTCGGTGTAAGTACACACAATACAAGAATGGAATAAATTACGTGATGATCTCTCTTTATAGAATGTATGCAATAATGCTAAAATTGACGCCACGAAATAATATTGGCCAGTATAGAAAAATGACTCATTTTACAATTTTAAAAATACTAAGCAATATTTTTAATAGCATTGATGCTGTTAATAGAATGTATGCGATAAAAATAAATAAACAATTAACCGTTTCCCCATATTCATATAAGGCAAAAAAAAAAAAATTGTTTATCCTAATGCTGAACAATATTGTTCATTGATACAATATTGTGCTGAATCTCATTCAGTATGACGTCATGCGGATACACCCTATGGATCATTTTCAACACACATTGTTTAATAATCATAATAATAATCATCATAATTTTGATATACAAAATCAAATCTATATTATTAAGCATAAATAATATTTTGTATACGGTATCATTATTTGTGCAGTTCTAATTTAAATTTATAGTGTCATTTGTGCTATATGACACAAATATAGTATAATATTACGTATTTTATTCTTTCTATGTGCTGTGTGCATATTAATTATATTACATTTAAAAACATTTTGACAATTTAGCGTATACACGTCAAAGTTTTTTTTTTTTTTTTTCTGAGATTGACTCATCGTGAGTGTTTATGTAATAATAACATTAGCATTAATAACACAATTAATAACTAAAGAGTTTTTTTTTTTTAAATTTTGGTCAAGTGTATACGCATAAATTAGTTTGAATTGCCTTATTTTATGTGAAATTTAAAGTATACAAAATTTCTTATAAAGTTTATTACAATTAAATTTAAAAAAAAAAAATCAAATACCATAAAACAAAGAAGAATAAGAGGAAAACACTTATAAAAGCTTAATTTTTTGTAGTCGTATTAGTAATTAATTATTTATTTTATAAACTAGAAACCTGCTATGTGTGAGGAAACCATTTGTCCACCACCGGTGAGTCAAGTTTTTGTTTGCATATATATAATTAAACCTGTGGCATTTATCAATACTACCGTAATAATAAGGTTTAAGAGCATACAAAATATAAATTTTGAAATTTGCAACTCAGATAGAAAAAAAAATTGAGCAGTTTTTTACCTATCAATATCTTAGTTTTATATTATTAATATACAATGTATATATTATATTATAAATACATAATATAATATTTAGCTTTAGAAAAATAATAATAATAAATAATAATAATAATAAATTTAACGATGTCATACATTTCGTGTTTAGGGAGCAGGTTTAGAAATATCAATGGAAACTATTAGATCAAGTGAGTTACTATTTCATATTCATAACTTATAATTTACTATATTTATACTATGTGTGTGTGTATGTATGTTTATGTGTATACACACACACACACACACACACACACACACACACATATATATATATATATATATATATATATATATATATATATATATATATATATATATATATATATATATATATATATATATATATAGTATGCACACACTCGCATAAAATTTCTTTATTTTTTTTTGTAAGTGTCGCATGTGAATAACCAACCAAAAGCTGGTTGTGGGCAAACTTTTATTGAAGGAAATTGGCCGGTAAGTGTTTTTTATTATTATTATTATTGTTTTAAACACATAACATTACATACATATCATATTCTTTTCATATGGTCCTTATATAATCATAGCTTCAGAGAGCGTAGCTCGTATTGAAAATATTTATTTTTATAAGTGTATAATATTTCCTTTGCCTAATAAACACAAACTACCCACTTGAAAAATAAATATACATTGATGATTCAACATGTGTCTCCCACACGGAAAGCATAAATTTAAGACATTATTCAGATACATATCAATGACTCTTTAGTACTAAACAATAACTCTCTTGCAAAAAGTTTAAAGAGTTAACTCGTTAGTACAAACGAAATTTCTTTAGCGGTAAATAGTTAACTCTTTAGATTCTAAAAAGTTTAGTTTGTATCTAAAGAATTTATTTCAATTTATTATGAAAAAAGTCTAAATAGTAACTCTTTAGATAAATTTTTCCGTGCAGATCAACATTAATGTGCCCAAAAAAGGTATTAAGAAATCATGGCATCTTTTGTATCCCTACATGCTCAAATGATGTATCTAAAAATTCTTTTATTACAAGAGCAACCACATTATGCATTATGTAACAGCTTAAATATTGATATTTTTCATGATTGAAACAAAAAAATATAATATATACTTGACACTTTAAAAATATAATAACATGTTTCTTAAAATTATAAATAAATAAGTTAGTTTGCATGATAGCTATTATATACTTATGTTGTAGTTTTAAATAATTATGATTATTTGTTACTATTGTACTGTGTGTACCTCCAATGTATTGGGCGCAAGCCTGTTTTTGGATGAAACAAATAAATAAATAATAATAATGTTACTTAAGTTGCGGTTTTACATGTTGCTATTCCTAATAAAATAATATGTTACAATGGGTTCAAAAATACATATAAATATGAAACGTTGTGTAGTGGATATACTGTTATAATTATTGTATGCCAATAATATTACTTTACGTGTATTTTAGTTATTAAAATATATTACTAGAGAAGTTTTTTTCTTCTATGCTGTTAAAGTACTGAAAATATGATTAATAATAAGAATTAAAGAAAAAGGTATAAAGAAAATATATTTTAAAAAAATACTTTACCTTTGGGTCTTCTATTTATTTTCTTTGTCTTTGTTGTTTTTATTGTAACGTGTTTTATCACTATACATCCAACTATTTTTTTCCTTTTTCTTTTTTTAATAATTGTCTTTAATACATTACGCTTCAATCCAAAATAATACAAATTAAAAATCTAGCAATTCTACAACAACAGTCGTATATCTTGTTGTCAATTTAACATGCGACTACTGAGCGTGGATAATATGGAAAAACTCGCATGTGTTGCGAAAACTTATGCAAGTATGTTGCTACAGACTCGCAATCCTTTAACGAATTAAGAAAGAGGAAGTTCAGGGGTTACAACATGCCTTATTCAATGTTAGATAATGAGATGAACTGTTCATAAACTCATATATGATGACCCAAAGCCCTTCCGTAGCCCCGCAAACCCGTGATCATCCTGCAAAATATGCAACCCGTTTCGTATCTTTACGTCATAGTTACGGCTTTACTATAGAAAATGTTGTAGCAAGTTGCATATTTCGCAGAATGAACGCAAGTTTAAGGGGCTACCATGGGGTTACGGAAGGGCTTTGGGGCATCATATGTGCGTTTATGAACAGTTTTTCTCATTATCTAACATTGAAGAAGCCATGTTGTAACCCCTGAACTTTAAAAAGTAGCACAATATATTTTAATTTGAAATCAGTTTATTACCAACTATTACCAACTTAAGAGCCTACGTATGTCTTATTATTATAATTGTTATTTTTACAGATGAAATTTCACAAACAGGAATGTACTGGATCAATGCATATGATGAATCTGATGATAATAATTTTAGTTGGTGTGATTTAAATAAATATGTAAATAAAGGTTTGATTGCGACTACGAATAACACAGGAAGATGTCTTGTTGCAAATTTTAATTCTAAATTTACAAAATATTCCTTCTCAATACATCGCTACGCTTGTAATATTTCATTGCCGTTTATCTGTGAAGTAAGTTGCTAATTTCATTATACTTATACCAATCAACGAAAATGTAATTAAAAAAGTTCTGATTTTTCTACTTCTGATAGATCATAAATAGTTTAATAATAAATATTATACAAAATGTATTATATTAAATTTTCTCAAAAACAAATGCAAAGTTAAACTATGGCCCCTTTTTGTTCCCAGATTAGGGCATTAAAGGTATTTATGAAAATATGCAATAAATTTGTACAGTAAAAAAATGCAAAATTTTGCTCCTTTTGCTTCAATTTGTCTCAAATATCGCGTACTTCATGATCAACAGATCAAGATATATTGGGTTCATGGTATTCGAATTTAAGTTTGATTTCAATATAAAAACTTGGTTTCAAGTTAAATTGGTAAAAAAAAAATGCAGCTTGGTGTAAGAAAAAATCAAATTTTTACAGCTGTTATATGTATATTCATATTTTCAATATAACTCACGTTTCTGTTACAAATTTACAGAGCATAACTTCTACAACAGTTGCACCAATTATTACAAAGAAAATTATATTACATGAAACAACTGCTTTGACAGAATTAGTATCAATTGAGACAACTGTAACAAAAATTACAGATATAACAATTAAACCTACGATTACTATAATAATAGGTGCTACTGTCACATCTACTCTAGTAGTTACCGAAACAACAAGTAGTTACTCAACTACGGTTAAAATAATTGAAATTATTGACACATTAATATTAAATAATTGTAGTTGTGCAGATCAAAAACATGATGTAAGTAAAAATAATTATATAATATATATAAACAAATACATTCATATCTCTACATCACACATTCCATACTTTCCCAAAGCATTATTTGAAATGTATTTTCATGTCCTAAAGATTATTTAAATTTGATATAGTTTATTTAATTTCATTCTCTTACAATCAGAATACAAATAATTATAATATACCTATATACCTTAGATTCATGTCTACATAATCAACACACGTAGATACTGAGAATCTTATTATAATATATATATATTACATTATACTAACTATACGTAGTGATTTTTTAATTGTATGGATCTTACTTTTTTTTTTTTTTAGATTAATGCTTTTATGAATATACCAAGTAAGTAACAACTACTGAAATAATTTTGTATTTCTTATACGTTTATAAAACGTTTTAAGTTATAAGGAAATTCGTGTGTTTTATGTATAATTTGTGTGTTAAGGGAATCAAATGTCAAATGGATGCAAGATTGACTTAAATTGTTGCACCAACGAAAATATATTTTAGGTCCAGCGTGAGAGTATGTTGATGTATTTCTCTCTCTCTCTCTCTCTCTCTCTCTCTCTCTCTCTCTCTCTCTCTCTCTCTCTCTCTCTCTCTCTCTCTCTCTCTACCACTCATCTCATTTTTTATTGAAAATAACTTGTTTCAGAATTACCAAGTCTTGAAATAGAAGCATGTAGACGGCATTATATCATCCCTATGATTCCGGTATTTAATATAGTAATACTTAACTATAAAAATCTTTTTACATTTTTTTCCCCTCTCATTTTAGAGTAACTACACAGAAGCAGACACTGTTTGTGCAAGTAAGGGATTGCGTCCTGTAGATTTTTCAAACACAGATCAAATGCTTTGTTTAGTAGATGCAGTTATTAACTCGAAAGTACAAGGTAATATTGAAGTGTATACTGTATAATCTACTCTCTACTTAATCTTTCTTTTTATACCTTTTAAATATTATAATATAATATTACATATAGTCAAATTGTTTACAAAAATCCCACGCTGGAGTTACCATTATTGTTAAAATACCATCCAATATTATGATGAAAGCTTTTCTGAAAATATAAATATAACACTCTTAAAATAATGAGGAAGACAAAAAAAAAAAAAAAAAAAGTAATGTTATTTCATATTCCAAAAAGAGGTGATTGTCCTGAATCAATACGTAAATTTCTATAATAATTTGAGTTTATTAAATATTTTTAATTAATATTTGAAAATAAAAAAATAACGTGGCGTTCAGTAACTTATGCATGTGGTAATAGAACAAAGTTACTGACCGACACGTCTTTTTCCAATATTCAAAAATGTATTAATAATACTTAATTAACTCAACAAATTATAAGTTTGCATTTACCAGCCTGCCTAGATGTTTTCACGGTTTCTCTAGGCTGTCATGGCAAATGCCGGGCTGTGGCAAATCGGGCACGTGGCCGGCCCATGTGTTCTTTTCCATTAATTGGAAAGTCCTTACCTGTCGATAGGACAATGTCTTGACTGGGACTGGGATTGGTGTATAGCACGATAACACAATATGGCAAGCAATATGGCAAGCAAAAAATTTATCGATCCATATTTATCGATTATAATTAATTGTGTATTAATTTTATTTATTTATTTTTTTTTTTTTTTTTTTTCTTCCTCATCATGCATTTATTTAGGACCTAACTTCTGGACGTCAGGTCAAGGATGTGAAGGCAATTTCAAGTGGTGCTCCACACGTGATAAAATCTCGTCAAGTCTCACATGGGTCTCGGGTTTTCCGATACGGGACAGCAAACAACCGTGTGTGGCTGTCAAAATGAGTGAAAATTCAGAGGGACTTCTGAACGTTGATTGCAGTTTAAAATTTCATGTAATTTGTGTTGTAAGTTTACGTATTTAAATATAGAAAACAATTGAACCTATAAAAAGCTTAAATAAAAATAAATAAAATTATATCAATTTCATAATATCTATCACAACTTACTTCTTTGTGTATGTAAAATGTACATGCTTTGCAAATGATGTAATTTTTTTTTTTTTTTTTTTTTTTTTTTTTTTTTTTTTACGAAACATCTAACTCTATATATAACATTACTGCATTGAAATAATAGTTTTAAAATTGTAATCATAGTCTTCCCCCAGCATTTGGCAATCTAATCTATCCATTAGGAAGTACGTTAAAAATGGTTATATAACCTAAACATTTAGCTATTTAAGTTATAGTCATATCATGTTATATAATGTATATAATTAAAATAACTATGAAAGGTATATTTTATCAAAAGTATTGTTTAATTTATATGAAACTCTTTTAACACTTTTTTCTGTATGTTTATCTAGAATGAAAGAACTAAAACGTGAAGCTCAAATTAAGTAAATAAAATAAACCTTAAAACAAAGTAAAATTGACGAATTTTTTTTTCTACATTAATAAAGTAAAAAATAATAATAATTTTTGATAAAAATGTATTTATTTCTATTCTGTTTTCTATATACAAAAAGTATGATTTATAAATGTAAGTGTAATTTGAATAATTTTATAACCATCATGCAATGATCTGTTCCTCTCTACACACGTAACTCTTAAAAAAAATGTACATAAAAATAAACTATTAAAAAGATGATGAATATTACACCTAAAAATAGTTTTAGTTACTAATTTTAACATAAAATTTAAAATCCCGCTCAAGTAAAAATATTTAAAATAATGATAATATTTAGAATCATGTATAAATTAATTAAAACAAACCTAGATCACTTTGAAAATTCTATACTAATAATTAAACCTTAATACAGAAACAACACATTTATTTAATATTTTAGACTTTTGATGGATACGCTAATGTATTCAGACTGAGGTATACAAATTTGGTATCATGGTTAAATTACATGGACAAAAATAAACACGTAAGAATTATGCTAGCATCAATGCAGCCATAACAACATTATGTTCTATTGTATAATAGTGCGATTATACTGTACCTCATATAATAATAGTTAAGATGTTCAGCATTATTACTTATGATATTACAAAATAGTAATATTTGTGCTCTACAATATAGCAGTTGTTCATTACAGCATAAATTACGCAATTTATTGTTTACATGTAAAATTAGTTTTATTGTCAATAGAATACTTGCAAAAGTAGGTTTAGTGAGAAAGTAAACAAACTCACAGCCCAACAATACTAACAAAGTGCTAGCAGACGACTTACTTGTTAGTGTTCCTGTCTTCATTTAACATGCTTTCTTATGGGGCAATGAAGCAGCTATAACTTGAGCTAGAATTATTTTTCAGAACTGAAATTTTGAGCCTACAAGCTTTTGTTTTCCTAGATTTGAAGTCAATTGGGTTAAAAAATAATTTTTTACCAAATCACTTGAAATCCAGGAAAACAAAAGCTTGTAGGCTCAGTAAGCTACATTATAAATTTCAGCTCTGAAAAATAATTCTAACTCAAGTTATAACTGCTTCATTGCCCCATAATAAAGCATGTTTAATTGAGACAGGAACACAAAGTCGTCTGCTAGCACTTTATTAGTATTGTTGGGCTGTGAGTTTGTTTACTTTCTCACTAAACCTACTTTTGCAAGTCTTCTATTGAGCAGTAATCAACATTCATTTGTGAGTAGCCATGCACGTGTATTTTTTACATTTGTAGCAAATTAATACAAAACATATTTCTTATTGTGAAAATAATCAATAACATTGATAGAACCTTTTAATTTTGCAACATCTAAAGCTGTTTCACCATTATTGTTTTGAAATTTTAAACAATTTCCACATTTTTCTATTAAATATTCAACCACTTCAACTTTATCATTTTGAGCAGCATAATGTAATGCAGTATTACCACATTTATCCTTGATATCAATTCTTATTAACTTATTTTCAAATAAAATTTTCAAAATATCAATATTACCTTTTTCTGCTGCAATATGTAGTGGTGTTTCTCCTTCATCGTTTTGAATATTAATATCTGTGCTATTAAATCTAACAATAAATAATGTTGTATTTAAAATATCTGGACCTTCAGAAATAGCTAAGTTATGTAAAATTCCATTACCTATTTTATTTTGAGTATTAATTTCAGCTCCAAATGTAATTAAATATTTAACAAGATTTTCAGAATATGTAGCTAAAAATAAAGGTGAATTTCCATCATTATCTTTAGCATTAATTTCCGAACAACCTTTTTCAATAAGATATTTTATAATTTCAAATTGATCTTTTTCTTTTTTAATTAAAAATTCAGAATAAAAATCACTTTCATCAATATTTTTAGCTTCAATATTTAAATCTTTAAAAATATTCCTTGTTGAACGATGGTTTGAAACTTTTTCTGATATTTTATTAAAAAATACTTTTAATAAATTACCAAATAAATTATTTTTATTTATATGTTCTTGTATTTCTACAGTATCATAATTAGTATGATTATGTAATAATTCATGATTAAATATATTAATAAATCTTGGTTCTACAGATCTTTTTCTAATTTTTGCAAAATGGTCATGTATAATTATATCACCTTCTGGTACTCCTACTAATCCCGCCATAACAAACGTAAAACCTAAAACTAAAGGATTTTTCCAAACTGCTTCATTTTTTATATGGCTTTGTAAATTTTCATTTAAAAGTTCTTGTATTTCATAATAATCCATTTTTGGTGCAATTGCAACATGTAAAGGAATTCTTAAATCATTATTACGAATATTAATTCGTGTTTTATTATAATCTACTAAATATTTAACTATATCTAAATGTCCTTTTTCAGCACCATAATGTAAAGCAGAATATCCCCATTTATTTTTAATATTAACAAAACCACCATTTTCAACCAAATAAATTAAAACATTTAATTTATTATTATAAGCTGCTCTATGAATTGCTGTTATATTTTTAATATTTCTTACATTAATTTTAGCACCATTTTTAATTAAAAATTTAGCTATTTCTATATGCCCTTGATATGATGCATAATGTAATGGTCTATTTTTTTCAAAATCTTTGGAATACACTTTAATTTTACCGTATTTTACTAGCCATTCAACCACATTAAAGTATCCTTTATATGATGCCAAATGTAAAGCATTTAAACCATCTTTATCCTTTGAATTTATATTAGCGTTTAAATGGTATATTATATATTGCACAGTATCTAAATTCCCATAAAATGCAGCCCAACTTAAAGCAGTACGATTGTAACTTTCATCACCAAAATTAACATCAATTTTACATTCTTCAATCAAATATTTAATTACTTTTATATTATTATATTTTGAAGCAATTTGCAATGCTGATTGTCCAAAAACGTCGCTTTCTTTTATTTTACCACCGTTGAAAACTAAATATTTAAATACTTCAACCGTTTCATTTGCTCCAAAAACAATTGCTTCTTCACCATATTGTTTTTCTAAGTTAATTACTTTGATTATATTTTCTTGTGATTTCTGAGGAAAATTTTGTATTCGATGTAATGCTACCTTATCAGCATAAGAAGAATTTGTGATTTCTTGCAGTTGCTTTCTTTCTGTGAATATTTGCAGTATTTTATCTTCAATTTGATACTGAAAATAATGATACGCGTGAATATACAGTTGTAACATGCAGAATTGGGAATAAAAAGTAATTGTTATTAAATTGTCATATTTTTTTTATTAACGCAATATTATTTATTATCATTAAAGGCGTAGAACACTTTCAACAAAAAACATGTCTAATATCCTAACATACCTAAATATCAACGTTAATTTGGCCGGAGTCATTGATTTCTAATTTAGTTTCCATTTACAAAATCACAGCTGCGGGTTTGTGACGTCACAGCTCACTAGTCCTCGCACGCGGAAACAGGCAAGCTATAACGTCACAAACCCGCAGCTGCAATTTTGGGAATGGAAAATAAATTAGAAATAAATGCCTCCAGCCAAATCAACGTAGATATTTAGGTATGTTAGGATATTAGACATGTTTTTCTGTTCAAGGTGTTCTACACCTTTAAATATATTTTTGTTACACCGAATGTAATTTTTTCAATTTTTTGGTGTTTATATATTATCATTAATTATATCTGAACCTTTTCCTATTTATAGGTTTAGGCTTAAAATATAATTATAACCAAATAAAGTAAAAAATAATAATAATAACAACTACTTATGTTTGTACAAGGTATGTGGTATATGCCTTGTATAATTAAAAAACTGTTGGAATATAACAATGTAAAAAATAAATAAGCTACATACCTGTGAATTTGTATGGTCTAAATAAGGTGCTTGATTTAATTTGTGTTCATTTCTTACAGTATCTGAAATTTTCACTGAAACAATAATAATTACTACATTATTTAAAACAATACACAAACTTATTAACAAATTTAATGTGTATATAATGTAAAGCATTTTACTGAATTTTGTTTTCAATTACCTGAATTTGCAATCGATATGTAAGGCAATAGGAGAATAATTAGCATACAAATCTGCAACATTTTTCTGCTGAAGAAGCCATTCATCCTGCAAAATATATTATGTAATTAAATTATAAGTGTTGTAATATTAGAAAATTATCGTTTGTTTGTTTGTTTGTTTTTTACTTCAAATGTTAATGCCTTATTTAAGTCGGTTGTCAAGCAACTATACTCATGATAAAGATTTCAAGATTGATGACCATTTATGACAAGGGAGGAAAAATATTAAAATTAACATTATTTAAGAAAGGTTAACCACCCACCCCCTACTCAACATAACGTACACTTAACTTCTTTTTTTTCTTCAAAACTCTTTGCTTTCATATTAATTAGATATATCCTTTTAACATAAAGCAAAGATACTTGATCAACAATTAAGTTTAGAAAAAGTTATGTTGCATGTAAAACAATGTATTTGTCCAAATATCGATAGTTTTATACTTCGATTAAATTTAAAAAGAATGTAACGGCAACAGCTTTTTTATAACAAAATTCCTTTAAAAAAGCTGCATTTAAATGCATCTAAGAAAGCAGGTAGAGAGAGAGAGAGAGAGAGAGAGAGAGAGAGAGAGAGAGAGAGAGAGAGAGAGAGAGAGAGAGAGAGAGAGAGAGAGAGAGAGAGAGAGAGAGAGAGAGAGAGAGAGAGAGAGAGAGACTAAAGAATTTAAGATGCGGTCATTAAACCTAAAATTGATGGTTTTTAATAAGTTATAAATATTTGTATAAATTGTTTAACAAATGCTGTGAAATAAGAAACAAAATTAACACTTAAAAAATACTTGTTACAGATTTACATTTACTAGTAATCAAAAATTACCTTCAATTTTCCGCACTACATAATTATTATGCTGATCAAATGATCATTAACAGTACAAGAAATATTGCAATAAATGAGGGGGGGGGGGACTACGTTTTACTATTCTTTGTATTTCAGTCTTTTTGTGTTTCAATATGCTATTATTATAACATCCCTTTTTACAATATTACAAAACGTTGTGATAAATAAAACTAATAATAAAAATATGGAAATTATAAAATAAATAAATAATTAAAATTTAAAATTTTATTGTTTTACTCGACCATTTATTGTCAGTAAGTTAACACTTTAAAATTATATTTTATAATTAAGAATAATAAACACTGTTCTTGTTAGCTTAGATAGGTCATTTTAAAACTCACCTTTTTGATTATATAGTCTGTTTTTTTCTGTCTATTCTTGTTATTCAATATGAAAAAAAAATGCTTCTAGTTAACTCTAGAGACGTTTTTCTACTGTGGGGGCACACAAAAATGCATCTGTGTGCATTCGTTTCGTTTTTCGATATTGTGATATCGATTATTTAAAAAATTGTTTGTTTGTTTTTATATAAAAACACTTTTTATTTTAAGGAAATTTAAATACTCTTTATTTCATTCAAATAAATAAAAATAATACATAACAATACACAGTAAACATATATTTATAGAATACTATCAGCAGGAAATAAATAAATTAATTAATTACTAAATAAATTAATAAATAAATAAATAATAACTGGGATCTTTTTAATTAATTCACATTTATAATTGATAAAGTCCACCAAATAAAAAGTCCACCAAAGTCCTAAAAAATAGCTGTTAAAAACTCATATTTCATTTTACAAGTTATATTATATAGTGTCAATAATAATAAAAACATTTGGAAAAAAAAAAGTTCAATTTTTAACTTTAACTTTCATAAGTTTATTTTTGTGTAATTTTAATGTCATATTCATTAAAATGTTTTCTTCTTCGTTTTTTTTTTTTTATTATATATTATGATGAATAAAAAAATACAGTTAAAATCATGAACTTTTTGTTATATTGTAAATTATTGTGAAAAAGGTTTATTAACAGTTTATTAACTAAAAATAATTATCATTAAAATACTCCATAACTTTATCAGAACTATGTATTTTTGCAACCTTAAATGGAGTTTCTCCTTGATTGTTTCTAACACTCATTTCAGCATCACCTTCTTCAATCAACCATTCTACAACATCTACTTTATTATTTTCTGCAGCAACATGCAAAGCTGTATTTCCATTATTATCTGTCATTTTTATAACATTATTATTTCTTTCTGAAATCCACTCTACAATATTTTCATTACCGAAAGCTGCAGCTTCATGAAGAGCAGTTCTCCCATAAATATTTTTAATTTTACTATTTAAATTTTTATTCTTATATAAAATTTTAACAAAATCAAAGTAGCCTCTTTTAGCTGCAATATGTAAAGGTGTATTTCCACGTATATTTTGTAAATTAACATTAGTATTATTATATAAAACCACATAATGAATATACGTAGGATTTTCTAAATCTTCATGTTCCAATGCTAGATTATGTAATAATGTATTATTTTTATAATTTTGTGAATTAATATCAGCACCAGATTGTAATAAATATTTAGTAACATTTTCAAATAGTAATGAATTAATTATAGGTGTATTTCCTTTTTTATCTCTTACATTTATATCAGCATTTCCATTTTCAATTAAATACTTAGCAATGTTTACATGATTACTACTTTTATTTTGAACATATTCAGATTGAAAAGTTTCAAAATCTAAATTTCTTTCTTGAAATTGTTCTGAACTTTTAAATAAATTTAATTTTTCTAATCCTAATAGTTTAGAAAAATATTTTGAATTTGTTTTCTGTTTACTAGCAGATTTTTTTAAATTTAATTTATTTTCAATGGTATTATATTTTTCATATAAATTTCTTTTTTCTTGAACAAAACGATCAGATCTTTTAAAATCTGGTTCTTCATAATGATCTAAAATAAATACCATTTCATCTGGTTTTTTCATTAATCCAACAATTAATGCTAAATATCCTAATAATAAATTATTTATTGGATCATCATTTTTCTTTATACCAGATTCAAATAATTCATTAACGGTTTCTAAAAATTGGAAAAAATCAATTTCAGGTGATGTAGTAACATGTAAAGGTGTGCAACCTTTATTATTTTTAATATGAATTTTAGTTTTATTATTATCAACTAAATATTTAACTTCATCATAAAAACCTTTTTCTGTAGCATAATGTAAAGCAGAATAACCCCATTTATTTTTTAAATTAATATAACCACCATTATCAATTAAAAATTTTAGAACATCTAATCTATTTTTAAATGCAGCTTTATGAATAGCTGTATTATTATTTTTATTTCTTACATTAATTTTTGCACCATTTTCAAATAAAAATTTTATTACATCTAAATGTCCTTCATATGCAGCTAAATCTAATGGTCGACTACGAGTTTTATCTTTTGAATAAACACTAATATTTCCATTTTTAACGAGCCATTCCACAGTATTTAAATTTCCTTTATACGAAGCTAAATGTAAAGCATTATGACCATATCCATCTTTAGAATTAATAATAGTATTTGGATTTTCAGCTAAAATTTGTATAATTTCTAAATTATTATAAAAAGCTGCCCAATTTATAGCTGTCCGTTTATATATTAAATCTTTTATATTGATGTTAATGTCATCTTTTTCTGTTAAAAATTCAATAACTTCTATATTATTGTTGATTGCTGCAACATGAAGTGCAGTTTGCCCATCTAAATCATAAGTTTCAATATCTCCACCATCGAATAATAAGTATTTAAATACATCTAAACTTTCATTAGCACCATAAACAATAGCTATTTGTCCATATTTTCTTTCTAACTCTAAAACTTTCAAGATATTTGCTTGTGTGTTATTAGAAAAACTTTGAATTTTTTCTTTTGTTTTTTTATCTGCATAACTGGTATTTGTTGTTAATTTTAATTCTTGTCTTTCTTTCAATAATTTCTCAACGTCCTCATCGCTTTCTAGAAGTATCTGTAACAAAATTTGTGAATCTGTCAGTTTTTTGAAACACAGTATAAAAGAATATATTTGAAGAACTAAAAGAAGAAAAAAAAGTACAAAGTTATTGTAAAATTTAAATAATTTCAGTGGTCTGGAAAATCCGTAAAATCTTAATCGTACCGACACTATATTTTAATATTCAAGTAATTTCATTACTTCTTCTCCTTCATCTATATGATTTTTAAATTTTGGTAGGTAAAAATGTAAATTTATAATTTGACAGTTACTGAAACCCTTTTTAACCCTTAAATAACATTTTTTTTTTAATATAATTTTTTTTTCTTTAAAACACACAATCTTCATGGTTTTTAAATTCAGTTAAAAAAAGTTGATTTTCTTGAACTAAGATGTCTCACTCTGGCTCAGACAATATAGAACAGTATACAAATAAGATAGGGATACCTACTTTGTTCCAAAGATACGTACAACCCAATTGTGATCAGTCAATTTTGATCACGTGACCTTCTGATATAAGTAAGATAAAAAAATAATTCTACTGCCTTCAAAAAATACTGGGAAGCATTGCGTTTAATAATTTTTTATTTTTAATTAAATGCTAAATATTTTCATAATAATACACAATATTTACTTTATTATAGTCCATACATTTAAGTATAGTCAATGAACGGAAAATTGAACACTAATTTCTCAATATCAATATCAATATCTAATTTCTGATATCATTTCGACAAATTCAGTTAACTTAAAGTGTATAACTTTTTTTTTTTTCCTATTCTTGTTAATATCCATTCTGTTATTTAACTTAGTTATAAGTTTTTATAATAAAATAACTCTCCACTATATTATCAGAAGGGGAAAGCAAAATATGATTTTCATAAAATTAAACACGTACCTCTGGTACTGTGGTAGTTGCTTCAAAATTTTCAGCTTCCTCCAAAATATCTGATGTAGTGAACGTTGAATCTGGAAAATAAAGTAAGACGACGTAAGGAACGGAACGTATTTATTACAATAATTAAGTATTGTATATAGATGGCTTGTATCTCAAAATCTATAAAAAAAAAATCCAAATTTTATGATGCCATTTGAAAGTTAATAGTAACAGCTACCTATGATAAAATTTTCAGAACCCGTGACCATCAGATAAGAGAGAAATTAATTATCGAAATTTACATGGCCTCTTAAGGGACTAAAACTTCAAAAAATCATAATTAAATAAGTGTCTTTTTGAAGGTACCTAATCCTAATGTATCACTGTGCAAAATTTCAGATTTTTCTGTCTTTACAACTTTTTAGTCAAATCCCGCACTACCTGATTTCCCACCTTAAAATATTATTGATAATTAAAGAAATTTTAAATCATTCTTTTGATTGCGTATGCTAAGTTTTAATTATTGTATATATGTATGTACAGTATATAAATTAATTTTCTCCAAATTTTATTTGTCACATTTTGTTATGTTATTATAATGTAGAAATTGTTCATCTTGAATTTTTAAACCAATCGTGTATATTAAATATTAGTAGTATTTATTATTTTAAATAATTAAAATATATATTATACATGCAACTTTAAAAAAAAAAAAAACGCAAATTGACTACTTACAATAAATAGAAAAAACTTACTTTCATCCAGGGATGGTTCAATGGTTGGATCCAAAGATTGAGCTACATGCAGAAAACTTAATCCTAATATCACGAGACCGTGGATAAAGTGGCTATTTTTAAAAAATCCCATTCTGTAAAACAAAAACAACATTTTTATAAACATCAAATTTTTTTATTTTTTTATTTAGTTCTAAAAAATGGTGCATTACTTTAGTTACGAATCCTAATTTATTTAAGATGCACTTTTAAGTTATTATGAGTAGCTAAAATAATGCATTTTAGCAAGTTGTTAAAAATAGCTCATTTAAATTGTTTTAAGTTTTTTTAAAAAAATTTTAAGCTATTTCAAGTTAAATTAGCTATTTTTAATAAATTGCTTAAATGCATTTTTTTTAGCTACTCATAATAACTTAAAAGTGTATAATATCTTAAATAAGTTACGATACGTAACTAAAGTAATGCACCATTTTTTATTAATTGAAAAGAAAGTAATGGAAAGAAAAATAGAAATACATAAAAAATAGAAACAAAAAAGTATCTTACCTAGAGAGTTAAAGAGTATGATGATAATAACTATTCTTTGCAAATAATGTGCAATCATACTTCTCCAGTAAATTATTAAAAAAAAAAGTAAGAATTAATAACAATAATCAAAGCATAGTTGTACTCTTTTAGAAATCAGTTCTTATATATTTATTTTATTGAAAATCTTTTAACAAGTAGACCAATAAAGCTTTATGTATATATATATATATATATATATATATATATATATATATATATATATATATATATATATATATATATATATATATATATATATATATATATATATATATATGGTTTGAACGTGCCACTTGTAAGGATGTTAAACTTTTGAACCTTTATATAACTTGTTTTTTATTCTGCATAACTTAATTACTAGCCTAACGGCGATACAACCTTCAAATATAATTAATAATTACTGCGAACAAGTTTTTATTATTTTTTTTTTATGAAGTTGCTATTTACAACTTATACTCTGAAATCTTTAACAAATAAGGTTAAATTAAAAAATAAATAAATAAATAAGGTGTGTTTATTAATAATTTTCAAATATAACTTAAAAATAAGTTGACTTGATTTGAAAATAATAATAAATAAAATGTTCTAATAAAATTTAAATATTACAAAATATGTATAGAAAAAAAAAGTCTAAGAATAACATAACCATATTATATAAGTCACTTATTGACTAGAGAGAAGGGTTTATATGCTTGTAAGAGTTATTAAATATTAGATAAAAATTAATATTAACACTCTAAAAAATGATGCATTACTTTAGTTACGAATCCTAACTTATTAAAACAGATATACATACACTTTTAAGTTATTATGAGTAGCTAAAATAATGCATTTTAGCAAGTTGTTAAAAATAGCTCATTTAAGTGGTTTTAAGTTTTTTTTAAATGTTTTTTAAGCTATTTCAAGTTAAATTTGCTATTTTTAATTATTTGCTAAAATGCATTATTTTAGCTACCCGTGATACACAAAAAGTCTGATAAATGATTTATAAAGCATTGATAAATTTTGACTGATAAAGATATTATAAAATATGTATAAAGGTCTGATAAAAGTCTTATATGCGACACTTTTCAAACCTTTATCAGTCAAATTACCATGTATAAGCATAGGACAAATTTTTTCGTTTCTCCTATGCTTATACATGTAAAATTTTACATTGAAATTTGACTTGTAAGCTGATAAAACACTGAATAAAATCTGATAAATGTCTGATAAAAAGCTGATAAATGTCTGATAAAAAGCTGATAAAAAACTGATAAATAATTATGCATTTTTCTCTTCCCTTCCCTCCCCCTTCCCCCTCCCTCCCTCCTGTACCCTTCATCCCACATTCCACCCAGCACTACCCACTTCAATGTTTGTCATAACATTGTTGCCAATTTTGCCTTGTATTACAAAATATTCTTATTAATTGATATTCTTCAATTAATAAGAGAAAAAAACTTTATTTTTCAAAGGATGCATCGGATTATAGGAGCGGATGAGTCGCACACATCGGTAATCGTAACAGCTTGAGATCAAGTTGGTTTCCTAGCTGTAACACATGAAATACAATTAATTACAATAAATATTGAAATAATTATTAATGTGAACATGTCACTTACCTATATATTAACATGATGACCACATGAAGCTCCTCTTACAAGTAGGTGAAGCTTCTTGCTGCTTAGTTTTAATTGAAATATGTAAGCGCTAACAAAGTGCGTGCATACTGCTCTGGCTGACTTGTGCTACTGCCTGCTACCTCTGCTCCTGCTGTACACTCCAAAATTTTCTAAGTCCTCAACGGTTTCGTCTACCAAAAGAGGCGCCTCGCGTTCCCCTCCAAATTTATTTCCCGTTAGGTCATCAAACTTTTATCAGACTTTTGAAAAATTCCAAATTTTATTTTTAAGTTTATATATTCATACTTTTATCAGATGTTTGAAATTTAAAAAAAAAAAAATAATCAAACGTTTATCAGTCATTTATAATTATCAAACTTTTATCAATACTTTATAATATATTTATCATACTTTTTTCAGTTTTTACTCCTAGATTCAAAAAATTCTATCAAACTCTATCAGTCCTTTATCCATGTATTATCAGACAAAAACACTACTATCAAATGTTTATAAGCACTTAATCAAGGCTTTCTCAAACTTTTATCAGCATTTTCGTATGGCTCGGGTACTCATAATAACTTAAAAGTGTGTATCTTAAATAAGTTATAGGATTCGTAACTAAAGTAATGCACTAATTTTTAGAGGGAATTTATAGAAAAATTTACTGAATCGAAAAAAAAAAGAAGTTAAAATTATATGGTTAAATTGATGCAAAAAAAAAAAATAAAAATCTGAAAAACAGTTTAGTTTTCATTAATTTAGTTAAAGTTCACTTTTGAACTTTTTTTTTTAATCAACCTTTTTTTTTTTTTTTTTTTTTTGGCATTGCAATGCATTATATTGCACGTGTTGTAGATATAATATAGAATATTATATTGATATTCTATTAGTAATGTTAAGTGATTGTTATATATAGCCTCCTACTGCAATTAATAATAATAATTAATAATGTACAATGCCACCAAAATTTAGAAGAAAAACAACTTAAAATATTTTAAACTCTTTAAGAATAAAAAATATATAAGCAATATCCTAATTAAATAGAAGTCTCTGAAGTGATATACGTACATGTGTCTTTTCACCAATGATTTTCTTGAATTTTACAATACACTGGAGTCTTTGCTCCTACGTTAGCACATCTTGTAATTCAAATCACGACTGTACAACAAGTATGAAAGAATCACCTTCATATAACTATAACTTTGATGCTAGTGTGCCGTTATTCCCCTACTCTATACACCTCATCAACATTCAACCAATTTTAGCATCATCTGCAAAATTTATTGCGGAAGATATATAAAAAATTATACAAAGGTTTAAAATAATTAAATTTAAAAATCTTCTGAAGCTTCTATTAAGTTTAACATTAGCAATTAGTGAGTTTAATTATAACTAATCTAAAAAAATAAAAAATAAATGCGGATTTTGAAGATTTTATTTCCACACCTTGCAATTCCTCTATTTCTCTCTCTCTCTCTCTCTCTCTCTCTCTCTCTTTCTCCTCTATGTAATGATTGATTTATGTATGTGATTGTCTTATATAATAACTATTTCTTTTTCTTGGTGATTTTTTATTTAAATCAACTATCTTCAGAATAACATAATTAATTATTATAGGCATGGGTATAGTCTGCAGCAAATAAATAAAGTGTTTTGCAGTCGGTTCTCTGCTCTGAAGTTCTAGTTTTATTTTCACCGTTCGATTTATTGCAAATAATAATAATATAATTATATGAGAGTTTGTAATTTAACGCCTATTTTACACGGGCAGTTTTAATGAAAGGGTTTAGCTTTCGTGTTACACCGTGTTATATAAGCAGTAAACTGACATTGAAAAGGAATTCGGCTCGACCGGGACTCGAACCCGGATCTTTGGTTTCCCAGACCACTGCGTTAACCATTACGCTACCGAGACTCCTTCCAATCCAACATCATTCACTGCTCATATATAGTCAGCTTTCGCTGCTTGCCATGCGCGTGCCTTCGTTGGCGCGACAGTTTAAACTGCTAAGCAGTCATGGCGGGTGCTCTTGCGAGCTATATGCCTCCACGTAGAGGGCAGTTATGAGAGTTTGTAATTTAACGCCTATTTTACACGGGCAGTTTTAATGAAAGGGTTTAGCTTTCGTGTTACACCGTGTTATATAAGCAGTAAACTGACATTGAAAAGGAATTCGGCTCGACCGGGACTCGAACCCGGATCTTTGGTTTCCCAGACCACTGCGTTAACCATTACGCTACCGAGACTCCTTCCAATCCAACATCATTCACTGCTCATATATAGTCAGCTTTCGCTGCTTGCCATGCGCGTGCCTTCGTTGGCGCGACAGTTTAAACTGCTAAGCAGTCATGGCGGGTGCTCTTGCGAGCTATATGCCTCCACGTAGAGGGCAGTTATGAGAGTTTGTAATTTAACGCCTATTTTACACGGGCAGTTTTAATGAAAGGGTTTAGCTTTCGTGTTACACCGTGTTATATAAGCAGTAAACTGACATTGAAAAGGAATTCGGCTCGACCGGGACTCGAACCCGGATCTTTGGTTTCCCAGACCACTGCGTTAACCATTACGCTACCGAGACTCCTTCCAATCCAACATCATTCACTGCTCATATATAGTCAGCTTTCGCTGCTTGCCATGCGCGTGCCTTCGTTGGCGCGACAGTTTAAACTGCTAAGCAGTCATGGCGGGTGCTCTTGCGAGCTATATGCCTCCACGTAGAGGGCAGTTATGAGAGTTTGTAATTTAACGCCTATTTTACACGGGCAGTTTTAATGAAAGGGTTTAGCTTTCGTGTTACACCGTGTTATATAAGCAGTAAACTGACATTGAAAAGGAATTCGGCTCGACCGGGACTCGAACCCGGATCTTTGGTTTCCCAGACCACTGCGTTAACCATTACGCTACCGAGACTCCTTCCAATCCAACATCATTCACTGCTCATATATAGTCAGAAAGCTGACTATATATGAGCAGTGAATGATGTTGGATTGGAAGGAGTCTCGGTAGCGTAATGGTTAACGCAGTGGTCTGGGAAACCAAAGATCCGGGTTCGAGTCCCGGTCGAGCCGAATTCCTTTTCAATGTCAGTTTACTGCTTATATAACACGGTTGTAACGACCCAGCCGAGTCGTCACTGTTTTAAAATCTTATATTTTTTTTTATTATAAAAAAGTAGTATTCCTTCAGAAAATATTTTTTTTTACATATTGTAAAATATCAATGCGTTTTACAATCTCGCCTAGGCAGAGTTAAGTGCAAAATTCTTTTGCTATTGTGTCCTCTGCCGCGGCGTGTTTGTTCCGTCCCCGCGTTTATGGCTTTATTATTTTTATCGCGACTAGCTGGCTCCAGACACCTGCATGTCACGGGTGCATCGCGGGTGATGGACCGCTAGTTTTTCCTCCCTCTCTGTGCGTACTGCACTTACTTTTAGCCTCGCGGACCGGGTGCCAATTTATTTAGTAGTTTTTTTTTTTCTCCCCGCTATATTAGAAAACCATTTTTGCGAACAAAATCAAGTAAGTGAATTTGTAATATAAATAAGATATAAAAAGAAGCATATTTTATTATTTCGTAAAGTAATTACGGTATAAATTTCAATTTTTTTATTATTATTTTTGTTTATTAATTATTATTGTTCTTTTCAAAAATAAGAATAAAACATGCTTCTTACATATTTTATTTATAAGTTTGATTATAAATGAAGTATTTAAAATTAATTATTTTTGGCTCTATTTTTTTTGTATGATTTTTTTTTATCAAATTTGAAGGATAGGAAAATTAGTTTTTTTTTTATTATTATTTTATTGAAATCATATAGTATAGAAAAAATGTGTGGAGAGAGAGAGTGGTAAACAGTAGCATCTTTCTATGTACCATCCACCACCCACCCCCTACCTAGCACATTCCATTCTATCGCGGCGCACGGCACGTACGCCAAGCAAGCCAGCCAGGGTGGTTTTTTGCAGCTGCTTGCTGGCTATGTAGCAGCAAGGCAGGCCAGCCAGCCTCAGCTTGGCGCCGCAGGCTAGAAGCAAGCGGGAGAAGGCTCTCGAGCGTTGATGTCTCGCCGCGCGCGCATACTGTGGAGGGGAGAGATGGCTTGTTGAGGTGAGGAGGTAGATCGCGAGAGCTCCAGAAATCAGTTGAGGACGAGTAGCCAGCCGGCCAACAAGTAACCCCCAGTAGGGCAAGTGCCTGATCCGAGCAGGTTCTCTTTGCCATTATGGAGGGCAGAGATCGAGTGTCAACTCATCTTATAGTCGCCTTGGCCGGGCTTTATAAGATTATCTCTTGGCATACCCTGGAAGCGCAAATCCCCGGCAATCGTTTTAATTGGACCAGATGTAAACACGATTTGGATTATTGACGATATTGGAAGTAGAAATCGAGACGTGTGTGAGTTAGAGGACACGTAACGTATATAACCCTACACCTTATACCCATACCTTTAAACCCTTTTTCCCAAGTAGTTTGTTTAAAAAATTTGCATACGCAAATTTCATAGTTTAAGTAGAAATTAGAGTTTGTTTTTTTTTTTAGAAAAAAAAAATCGTTGATTTTTGTATAGTAAATTTAAAAAAAAAATTATTTTTTATGTAAAATAAGAGGGCTATTTTTTTTTCAACACAAAATATTCTGAGTAATATTTCGACCCTCTTAAAAAATATTGATAAATTTTGTGAAATATTTTTTTTGTAATTATGCATTTTAACGGAGCCAAAATTGCATTTGAAATATATTATTGATATTTTTACCTAAGTAAAAATATACTGTATGTAAATTGTGTGACAAAATTTGTGAATCAATAATAATTGATTTTTACCTCTAGACGAGAGAATTTTATTTTACCTGGGAGACTTGAGTTAACATACGATTATAAGGCAGGTAATTTGCATATCCTTAGTTAGCATAGGCAGGCAAGCTATATCTGCAGTGACCTATACCTGATGGAGTAGGGCCGTGGCCACTATACCACTGTAACTTAAGGACCCTGAAGTTACCTGAAGTACCATCTGACCATAACAGACGCCGCAGGAGCGGATTTAATGCTCAGAGAGCGCACTGACGTGCCTAATATCCACTGCGGGAACCAAACCGAGGGTCTGCACAAAGTACCTTTTTATGCACCAGCAATGGTTTTTACTGAAGGAAATACTGCAGACCCATAAGACTGAGGAATTGTACTGATAGCGACCTCGAGCTGGCCGTAACAACAGGCCAAAACGGACGTCCACCTGGGCTCGACGCGGGATCCAAGCATCGCTAGGCTAGGGTCTTAGGCACTTAGCTAGGTGGGCAAGGGGGCGGCCTCTTGGGGCTCGCTACAGACTGGGGGCCTGTCCGGGATCCACCGTGGGGTATCATCATATACACCACCCCCCATTTTGTCACACAATATCCTAAAATCAAAATTTCGGCCCAAATGTAAAAAAAAAAAAAAAAAAAAAAAAAAAAAGTGAAATTTTGTACTGAAGTTTTGACATGTATTTTTGTATGTGTTGTCATGTAATATATGTATTAGTTGCCAGTTAAATGTGTATGACACTACTAGCATATAGCCTCACAATATGGGAAACCTGTTGTCCAAGCCATGGGACGACGTTGCGCTCTCACACCGAGAGGCAACCAACAATGATGACTTAATGGTTGGTGACCGTGTCACCAAAGCCACCAATGATGACCATAGAGTTGACCTGAAGGTGCAACCTCACTCCAAACCTAAAGTGAGGTTAAAGCAAAAATCACCTAGTACCAATGACTATGATGTAAGCGTAAACCATGCAGTCACTAAAGGCCAAAATAGTGACGGCATGGCTTACGATGATGTACAAAAATCTCTTGTCCAAAAGATAAAGTGCACTGCTCAGAAATACAGTATGAATTTTATACGACGTATGGACCCTGAGCGTGAAGTCTCTGAGCTCAAAAATAATACCTATAAAGGCGGCAGAAGGGAAAAGAAAGAATCCGAAGATGATGGGTTATTTCCTCTCTGCAGTGTATCGACACAGCTGGATAACTTCTGCAATCTTGCACTTGATTACCTATCATATCTTAGAGGGATAGAAGAGTGTTATTTTAAATCACCAAAAATCCAAATGTTCCTTATTACTGAAAACATGCATGATTTGGTTAAGCATATTTACTTTGCTGACAAATCTGAAAAATTTACTTATCCCCAGCTAATTGAGATATTTGAATTCTATATTGACTCTATAAGATGTTACAGTCATTGTGATGTTTACAGGGCAGTATTTATTCCAAGAATCGTAATCTTTCAAAATATCATATTGCAATGTGATGCAAGCATCAAGTTATGGGACAGACAACAGACGGAAATGTTACAAATAATACATGACATGGTTGAGCCACTGAAGGAGGACAAATTAGCTCTGAAATCTGACTCTGAAAATGTACTGTCTGGTGTGGAGAATACAACATGGTCAGAAAGAGGGACCATTGAACTGAATCCCCAGGCAGGAGTCACTTCAGGAAACGAGGTGACTGAAGAAAGTTCAAATGTCACTTCAGAAAATGAGCTGACTGAAGAAAGTTCAGATGTCATTTCAGAATCAATAAGTGACGATGTAGAGTCACTTGGAGATGAGCCACAAGCTCCAATGCATACTGCAGACTCTACAGGAGAAATCACTGAAGAACCAGAGATGTCTAGCCCTGAAGTTTTTGAACTTCAGGAAGTTGTGATTATACCTGACTTTGTCTATAACCGGACATATCCAATACCAGGATTCCCTGTATTTCCATCTTATACTGAATTTGTGCCTGAAGATCAAAAACTTCAGGAAGTGGTAATTATACCTGATTTGGTATCAAATCAGACATTCAGTATACCAGGTTTTCCTGTATTTCCAATGTACTCTGAGTACATACCTGAAGGAGAAAAACTTCAGGAGGTAGTGGTTATACCAAAGCAGTGGGAAAAATCTTCAGGGCCAATACCGAATTTCCCCACATTTCCTCCAGTAACACACTACAAACCATCAAAAGTGTTGAAAACTTCAGTTTCGGATGAGACTGAAAAATGCCTGAAGTTTTGTCTCGACTATTATTTCAAACCCCTGAAGTCAAAACTGAGGAAAAAGAAACGCTCAAGGCGTAGGAAAAACTTCAGGAGCTATCAAAGGAGAAAACTGCACGCAAAAACTCCTAAGTTAGTGAAAAGATGGCTACCTGAATATTTCTGCAGAAATGCAGGGACATGTAAATTTACCAGATGTAACAAGCGCAAGCTTTCTAAACCTAAGATGACAAAGCGGCTAAAAGCCAAAGGTCGTAGAACTCGCAGAGGTCACAAATCCTCCTGCAAACCACCTGGTAAAGGACAAAAAACTGCTCAGAAACCAGGCTCTGCCGCAGTAATACTGATGCTACCCAGGCCAAGGAAGTATCACTTAGCGACGGTGTGGAGCCCTAAGATCAGCCAATACCCTGACAAACCAGCCTCGGAAAGGAGAAAGTATCGGCAGATACAGCCTCGGTGGAAGTACCGACGCAAACATGTTTTCCAGGCACCACCAGGACTGACCAAATGATGTAACCAAATTTAAGACGATGTCAGCGTGATTTCAAGACTACGAGATCTTCAAATCCCCACAATTACGTGTGACCCCTCAAGACTTCAAGATTTTAAAATACTGTACAAATATTGTAAGTTTGTAAAGATGGTATTCTAATGCGACCCTGTAACTTCAATTTTTTTTTCTTTTTTCTCGTTTTTTTTTTTTCTTGTAGCCCCTGGTAATGTAACGACCCAGCCGAGTCGTCACTGTTTTAAAATCTTATATTTTTTTTTATTATAAAAAAGTAGTATTCCTTCAGAAAATATTTTTTTTTACATATTGTAAAATATCAATGCGTTTTACAATCTCGCCTAGGCAGAGTTAAGTGCAAAATTCTTTTGCTATTGTGTCCTCTGCCGCGGCGTGTTTGTTCCGTCCCCGCGTTTATGGCTTTATTATTTTTATCGCGACTAGCTGGCTCCAGACACCTGCATGTCACGGGTGCATCGCGGGTGATGGACCGCTAGTTTTTCCTCCCTCTCTGTGCGTACTGCACTTACTTTTAGCCTCGCGGACCGGGTGCCAATTTATTTAGTAGTTTTTTTTTTTCTCCCCGCTATATTAGAAAACCATTTTTGCGAACAAAATCAAGTAAGTGAATTTGTAATATAAATAAGATATAAAAAGAAGCATATTTTATTATTTCGTAAAGTAATTACGGTATAAATTTTAATTTTTTTATTAATATTTTTGTTTATTAATTATTATTGTTCTTTTCAAAAATAAGAATAAAACATGCTTCTTACATATTTTATTTATAAGTTTGATTATAAATGAAGTATTTAAAATTAATTATTTTTGGCTCTATTTTTTTTGTATGATTTTTTTTTATCAAATTTGAAGGATAGGAAAATTAGTTTTTTTTTTATTATTATTTTATTGAAATCATATAGTATAGAAAAAATGTGTGGAGAGAGAGAGTGGTAAACAGTAGCATCTTTCTATGTACCATCCACCACCCACCCCCTACCTAGCACATTCCATTCTATCGCGGCGCACGGCACGTACGCCAAGCAAGCCAGCCAGGGTGGTTTTTTGCAGCTGCTTGCTGGCTATGTAGCAGCAAGGCAGGCCAGCCAGCCTCAGCTTGGCGCCGCAGGCTAGAAGCAAGCGGGAGAAGGCTCTCGAGCGTTGATGTCTCGCCGCGCGCGCATACTGTGGAGGGGAGAGATGGCTTGTTGAGGTGAGGAGGTAGATCGCGAGAGCTCCAGAAATCAGTTGAGGACGAGTAGCCAGCCGGCCAACAAGTAACCCCCAGTAGGGCAAGTGCCTGATCCGAGCAGGTTCTCTTTGCCATTATGGAGGGCAGAGATCGAGTGTCAACTCATCTTATAGTCGCCTTGGCCGGGCTTTATAAGATTATCTCTTGGCATACCCTGGAAGCGCAAATCCCCGGCAATCGTTTTAATTGGACCAGATGTAAACACGATTTGGATTATTGACGATATTGGAAGTAGAAATCGAGACGTGTGTGAGTTAGAGGACACGTAACGTATATAACCCTACACCTTATACCCATACCTTTAAACCCTTTTTCCCAAGTAGTTTGTTTAAAAAATTTGCATACGCAAATTTCATAGTTTAAGTAGAAATTAGAGTTTGTTTTTTTTTTAGAAAAAAAAAATCGTTGATTTTTGTATAGTAAATTTAAAAAAAAAATTATTTTTTATGTAAAATAAGAGAGCTATTTTTTTTTCAACACAAAATATTCTGAGTAATATTTCGACCCTCTTAAAAAATATTGATAAATTTTGTGAAATATTTTTTTTGTAATTATGCATTTTAACGGAGCCAAAATTGCATTTGAAATATATTATTGATATTTTTACCTAAGTAAAAATATACTGTATGTAAATTGTGTGACAAAATTTGTGAATCAATAATAATTGATTTTTACCTCTAGACGAGAGAATTTTATTTTACCTGGGAGACTTGAGTTAACATACGATTATAAGGCAGGTAATTTGCATATCCTTAGTTAGCATAGGCAGGCAAGCTATATCTGCAGTGACCTATACCTGATGGAGTAGGGCCGTGGCCACTATACCACTGTAACTTAAGGACCCTGAAGTTACCTGAAGTACCATCTGACCATAACAGACGCCGCAGGAGCGGATTTAATGCTCAGAGAGCGCACTGACGTGCCTAATATCCACTGCGGGAACCAAACCGAGGGTCTGCACAAAGTACCTTTTTATGCACCAGCAATGGTTTTTACTGAAGGAAATACTGCAGACCCATAAGACTGAGGAATTGTACTGATAGCGACCTCGAGCTGGCCGTAACAACAGGCCAAAACGGACGTCCACCTGGGCTCGACGCGGGATCCAAGCATCGCTAGGCTAGGGTCTTAGGCACTTAGCTAGGTGGGCAAGGGGGCGGCCTCTTGGGGCTCGCTACACGGTGTAACACGAAAGCTAAACCCTTTCATTAAAACTGCCCGTGTAAAATAGGCGTTAAATTACAAACTCTCATAACTGCCCTCTACGTGGAGGCATATAACTCGCAAGAGCACCCGCCATGACTGCTTAGCAGTTTAAACTGTCGCGCCAACGAAGGCACGCGCATGGCAAGCAGCGAAAGCTGACTATATATGAGCAGTGAATGATGTTGGATTGGAAGGAGTCTCGGTAGCGTAATGGTTAACGCAGTGGTCTGGGAAACCAAAGATCCGGGTTCGAGTCCCGGTCGAGCCGAATTCCTTTTCAATGTCAGTTTACTGCTTATATAACACGGTGTAACACGAAAGCTAAACCCTTTCATTAAAACTGCCCGTGTAAAATAGGCGTTAAATTACAAACTCTCATAACTGCCCTCTACGTGGAGGCATATAGCTCGCAAGAGCACCCGCCATGACTGCTTAGCAGTTTAAACTGTCGCGCCAACGAAGGCACGCGCATGGCAAGCAGCGAAAGCTGACTATATATGAGCAGTGAATGATGTTGGATTGGAAGGAGTCTCGGTAGCGTAATGGTTAACGCAGTGGTCTGGGAAACCAAAGATCCGGGTTCGAGTCCCGGTCGAGCCGAATTCCTTTTCAATGTCAGTTTACTGCTTATATAACACGGTGTAACACGAAAGCTAAACCCTTTCAATATAATTATATGTTAAAAAAAAAAAAAAAAAAAAAAAAACTAACTAACTAACTAAATGCATTAAACCTAAATTTTATCGAAACTATTTTATTATTTATTTGCTGCATAATTATATCCTTTAATGATTTTATACCTATTAAAAAAATGTACATAAAACATTAAGAGTTTTACAAGCAGCAAATTTGCATAAATATTTCTTCCGTACATGAACATTCTGATTTTGCTGTAATATATACCTTATTTGATTATTGCAATTTTTTTTACCTTTTCTTTTAAATATATCACGTTATTATTATTTTTTTTTACAGTATGAAATTAATAACATGAAAAAAAGTAATTTACAAGTTATTGTAATATATTTTTTATCAATTTACTTTTACATAGTGGGCCTTAACCTGGAAATTTAGCATATTATGAAGATGTTGTATACGTAAAAGGACAAAATAAATACATGATGCTATAGCACAATGCAACAACATTTATGCATAGCATCACAATTTATGCTATATTTTACAGTGGTTATATTCCAAAACATATGAAGTTGTTTAGCATAACCAATTATAATATTCCAAAATAACAATAGTTGTGCTCTACAATACAGAAATTATTCTTTGCAAGTTAAATTATATGATTTTTGTGTGTTAAACGTATCGCTTCATTAAAAATAAAGAAAATAGCCAATCGAGTTTGAATAAAGAAACTATGAAAGAATACGAAGAAAAATCAATAATAAATAATTGAAAAAAACAACAACTAATGAATTATAATAATACTAAAGTCCATTACGAATAATTTTCTCGTATGTTCTACAAGTGCTCTCCACGATAATGGATCATTTGTACAACTTTGCATTGCATTATAATACTTTATACTTTGAGCACATGCAGCATCAGGGTAACTATAATTTCTTTGTATGTCATTTCATATAAGATTATATTACGGTATATATTACATTATTACCTGTCTTATACATATCGGAGATACAGATACAGCTGAGAAAAAAAAAGTGTTAAATACAGGTCAAGAATTTTTTATAAATCATATATCAATGTTAAATTATTATTATTTAAAGGGAGGAAAAATTCATAAAACGAAGGAATAAATTGTTATACAGTATAAGAAAAAAGTTCATGATTTTATGGATATACAAATAAGTCGTGAAATACGAGTAACTTCAAACTGATTTCTAATTAGTAAGGATTGAACTTCAATTTGAAAATTTTTGAAATTATACAAATGCTGTAATTTAAATGCAAAATAAATGTGATTCTTATTATGAGAAAAATAAGCGCTGAATTTGAATGATAAAATAGATTATCTCAATCGAGTGTACGTACAAGAAAGCATAAAATAATTGTGTATTTTTTTAATCTCAGTACATACATGATATTGCGAGGACAAAAAATAAATAAATAAATAAATAAAACAATATATATTTTATGTAATTGTCCATGGATATAAATATGCATGTTGAATTATCCACAACGCCTTTTTTTTTCTTTTTCTTTTTTTTTTTTTTTGAAACAGACAAAAATACCTGATTATTATCACACCCTGAAGAAAATTATAGCTATTTTGCACATAATTTGAACAAAATTATTATTATTATTTTAATTTTAATAGGCACAATAAAAAATGAAAAACCAAAATGAAAAAATGCATGAGTATAGAATACTAAGGAATTATATTTAAACTTAACAATTTTAAAACAATTGCTTTTTTTTTTTTTTTTTATTCAATAACGGGACTTTAGCTGATGGAGGTTCATCGCTGAGCTTCTGTGTGCTAATCAATAATATCGCAGCTCTGAAGAAAGGAGAGAGAGAGAGAGAGAGAGAGAGACAGAGACAGAGAGAGAGAGAGAGAGAGAGAGAGAGAGAGAGAGAGAGAGAGAGAGAGAGAGAGAGAGAGGTTAAGGATACACTGCAAGCATCTAAAAATAATATATTAATTGGGTGAGTATGAAGAGCATACATGAAATAAATTTGAATCACCATACAAGATGTAAATTTAACATTGGGAGATATTTAACTGTATTTGACCTGTGACGTCACTGGTGACCGAGATAGCTTGGCGAGGTTGGTATAATGATCAAAACAGTGTTGAATGTAAACTTGCTCAGTAAACATGCCGAGGTGCAAGCAAACAGATACACCACAAAAACGAGAAGCAGATATATGGACGAAAAAACATTTGGTATGCGTTAAAGATTTTGAACAAGAAGCAGCAAAATTACTACCCAAACTTGCACTTGATTATTATCGTTCAGGTGCTGGGGATGAAATATCGCTTAAGAGGAATCAATCTGCCTTTAACAGGTATCATTTATTTATCATAAACAAACAAAATTAAATACAAGTATTACATAATTAAATAAGTAATAATTATGCTAAGGCATTATCACATAATTTGTTTATTACATCAGCATAATCTATACTGCAAATAACTGTTACACATAGCACATCATAGCAAAAATGTTATCATAATTATTTATGTTATTTTGATTTAGCATAATTTATGCTATACTGACATAAATGTAGCTTAAATTACGTAATTTATTCTTTTTGTGTGAATAAACAACTTATTTACAAAATTATACAGGTATGATTTACTTTAATACTTTATTTCTTTTATATGATTTTGAACGTAGATGGCTTATAGTACCTCGAGTATTGGTTGACGTGTCACGTCGCTCACCTTGCACACGTGTCCTGTCTCAAGACGTGGAATTGCCATTTGGTGTCGCACCTACAGCGATGCATCGCATGGCGGATCCGAGAGGGGAAGTTGCCTCCGCCGCAGGTATCATTAATTATCCACGCATATTGTTTTCCATGTGCATATCAAAATGCATAATTCAATATGAAAAGAGATTTCACTATCATATGACATGAGTATTACCAAATATCAAGCTATATCAATCTTTCCATCTTTCTATACTCAATTCTTCAAACATACTCACACTATCAACCCTAATGGTATTTGGGTCCTATATAATTAATTTCCTTTAGATTTTATTCTATTGCTTATTCTCCGCATGCCTTTAATACCATGCAAAGAGTTGTCTTGAATTGCTATTGAGTACAGAACATGACAGAAACAATTTTAAATATATCAAAAATTAACAGAATTCATACCAAATAATTTTAATTATTCATAATGTAAAATTTTAATTTTATCACTAAAAGTCTCAGCATTTTTTTTTTTTTTTTAAACAAAGTTGTATACTATGATTCATGTACACAGGACCGCGATAATTTTACCATTTAAATCCAGCGTGTGTTTTTCTCATAAGAATAACGTTGGAAATTTAGCACTAGTTTTTGACTGGTAAAATGTATTATTGCAGTCCTGTGTACTGTGTGTACCACCAATGCATTATGGGCAAGTTTTTTTTTTTTTTTTTTTTTTTTTTTTTTTTTTTTGCCCACTAAAAATGATGGTAATTTTTTGTAGCTGCGGGACGTGTTGGTACGGTTTTCATACTGAGCTCTCTGAGCACCAGTTCATTGAAGGAAGTGGCTCAAGGTGCTACAGACACGACACGGTGGTTTCAACTTTATATTTATCGCGATAGGTAACGTATCTCGTATAAAATAATAATATAAAAATAATCTTAAAAAATATGTTTTTGAAAACCATTCTCAAAATCAAAGATTTTTCTATTTTTATTAACAAACATGTTACATCATTAACAAATATTTAACAATTTTTTCGTATATATATCTATAATAATAATATAATATTGCAATTACTATAGGGTGTTCACTAACTGTAAGTAGTGACTAGTGATGATAAATAAAATTAAATATATCCGTGAATTTGTAGGCTATTTGGATGAAACCATCACCCAAAGATAAATAGTTAAAATGTGCAAGTTTTCTTATCATGCCCATATAATTAATGATTTTACCCTTTAAATAGATAAAACACTTGCATATTTTTCCTATCTTTGGGTAGTGCTTTCATCCAAATAGCTTAAAAGATACATCACGGAGATATTCAATTTTATTTAACATCACTAATCAATTTTTGACCAATCAAATCGTAAACTGTTCATTATTACTTTAATAGTAAAAATCTCGCATCAAGTATTAAACTTTAAATTTTAGGGACGTTGCTCGTCAGTTGGTGCGAAGAGCGGAGAACACTGGTTACAAGGCAATAGTTCTCACAGTCGACGCTCCAATTTTTGGTACCAGATACGCAGATACTCGAAACCAATTCGCGTTACCTCCACATCTTTGGTAAACAAAATATTATCTATCAATGTTTTGTAGTAATTTATTGTACAGCTAACTTAATTACACCT